>PVJO010007329.1:0-54360 GCA_004026905.1 Hystrix cristata
TATTAATCATCTTGATTTAGTTATTTCACAATATATGATATGCTTATATCAAAACATCATGTTGTGCATCATAAATATATACCATTTTTGTCTACAAACCTGTTAATTTTTAATCCGTTCTCCAGCATTAAGTCAACAGTGGTCAGACTCCAGACCCTCCTACCCAAGTCTGTGAACCAATGGGTGAGCAAGAACACATACCTCTCAAGAACAAGGCAATTTTCCAACATCAGAAGTTTGAATATAGATTTACAAAAAAAATCAGATCTTAGTATTCTCATTCTGATATAAAGCAGATCTAAACACATTAATAAATGAAACATTAATATTTTATTTTAATCTAGAGCATCCAAATTTTGGTGTTGCTACTGCATTCAGATCCTCCAAAGAGAACTAGCTTGTTGGGATTAGAGACAGATCACTCTGAACATATGCTACTTTATAGACAGAACATTAACATCATCAGAATTGTTGCCTGGGGATAGAATACCACAGTGAATGAAAAAGTAAACAGAAACGAGGTGCTGCTAACACCTCCTTTAGAGAACAGCTGAATGGTGCTATGAAAATGCCAGCAGAAGTGGATTTGGGAACCAGCATGGCTGATCATAGTGCACATGGCAGGAAGTGGGGTCCAGTGAATGGCTGCCAACCTCAGGATAACTTCCTGTTGAAAGAGGGTCCTAGCCAGCAGATTTCTTCTCCTGTGCACTTCACCCCAACTCACATTCCCAATGTGCTAGCTGCTTGGAGGAGTCTTATTTCCTCTTCTTCACTGTCTGTACCTCATCTCTTTCTAAACCTTACCCTATGCCATTCCGACAGTCATTATTCCTTGTATTTTGGCTGCCCCTACAGTGGCAGGGTGGGCAGACTTTTCTCGAAAGGGCTACATAGTAAATATTTCCACTTTTGAGGATCATATGACCTCTGATCTCTGTCACGGCTACTCTGGTGTCATAGCAGAAAAGGAGCCATAGGCAATACAAACACACATGGACCTGGCTGTGTTCCAATAAAACTTTACACAAACAGGAGCTGGGGCTGGATTTGGCTCCCAAACTGTAGTTTACTGATCTATGATCTAGAATGGTATGTTTCTATGTTCGTACTCATCTATCTCTGTGATTCTATATTCCTCTTTTCTTTTGCTGTCCCTTAAGGATTCCTGCTAATTTACTCTGAATTCAACAAAGCATTTCAAAGTGTCCTTGTGTAATTAATCTAGATCCAGATGTTTGGGGGATGACAGAGGGATAGTTTTGTTTTGTTTTGAGACAGAGTCTCACTACATAGTTCATTCAGGCTGGCCTTAAACTCATGATGATTCTTCTGCCTCAGACTCCTGAATGCTGAGATTACAGGCCTGTGCCACCACAACCAACAGAGGGATTTTTGTAACACTTAGATCTGAGTCTTGTTGGAAATAGAAGTCTGGCCCATCTTTTTCTATGTCTATAATGCCAGTGTTCCGTGCCATTGTGTTTTAGAAGTCTCCTTTGAAATAGCTAGTGAGAGTCTTTTAACTGATGAGTTATATCCATTTACATTTACTGTGATTACAAATGCAGTTAGAATTATTTCTACCACATCACGTTCTATTTCCTGGTTACCATACAGTTCCTATTCTTTCCTTTTTCACCTATCTTTCCTTTACTACATACTAACAAGCTTTATTAGAACAATATCCTCCCTGTGGTGGACTGGCTGTGGTCAAGTTGAGCAGGAACGCCCAGCTGGACTGAGTTGGTTCTGGGCGTAGAGGATCCACCTGAGGATTGTTGCCAACACAACATAAAGGAGAACGGGAACCAAAGATAGTTGCTGGCTGCTTCCCAGGAGAAGCTCTGTTGTGGCTGGTTCTCCCAAAGGGAATTTGGCTGTTCTCATTGCAGAAGGAGCTTGGGGCCTTGCTGTCACTGAGGATGGCTGCTGTTTGCTTCAGGGGAGCTCTGGTCTTCATCTCTGCTGCAAGCATGGTATCCTGGTTCCAGTATTGATTTCTGCAGCCTTTTAGTGCAGACACAGATGCACATAGGACAGTGCTGTGTGCTCCCAGCCCTTGGTTGGATCTTACGGGTTTCCAGGGCATAGACAGATGTTCTGCACTCTTCCTGCATTTGGCTCATGTGTGTGAATGTTGTAATTTGTAAATGTCCTGTATCAAATCTGCTTTCTTGCAAACCATCGACTTTAGAAAAGTAATAAATACACTCCCTATTCATAGAATTTTAAGTTGACTGTACTTTCCCTCAGGTCTCTGCCAGTATTTTCTTCTAGATAACTGAGAATATTTTAGATGCTGTGGTTGCTATTGAGACATGTGGTATCAATCTAAGCGATCATTTCTTGGGAATCTCTTCTGTTCCTCTTATGTTTACTCAATATTTTCTCCTTGTTTGCTGAAATAGTCTCACTAAATTTGTGATTTATCTTTATTTACCCTGTGTTCTTTAAATATTCATGTCTTTTACCAATTCTAGAAATTTATGAATCATATTTTTAATATCGCCCCTTTATTGTTCTCTCAACGCCTTACGTCTGGGACTTCCTTTAGAAATATACTGAATCTTTTTTATTCTCTATGTTTTTTACTATCACTATTTTTTTCCTCTTTCTGTGTTGCATTCTTGGATTTTTTTTTCTTAATTCTATTATTTCCTTCTTCAGCTATGTCTAATCTGCTATTTAACTCTTAAACCAAGTTTTCTTCACAATTAATTTGTTTTTAATTTTTGTATTTTCAGATTTTGAAATCTTTTTGAAATTTCAGATGTCATTTGGAAATATAATGTGGTCATTGGTTTATACAGTTCTTTAGACCCTGTACTCTAGATAAAGAATGGCCTGTGTAAATGTCATTTCTGTCACTTACTAGATTTGTGAGTGGGGGCAAGTTACTTAACCACTCTGTACCCACATTTCTTCATCTGTAACATGGGAAAATAGTAATATCTCATCATACACTAACGACTGTATTGTTGAAAGGATTGAATGCAGTACTCGCAAAGCATTTAGAAGGGTGTTTAGCAAATGGTCAGCGCTGTCTACTATTACCATCAGTAGCATCATTCATAGCAGCCTTGTCTTTTTCCATTTCTCATTCTGTGTTTTAATTACTTTTGTTACACCTTTAGTCATCTTAAGATTTTCTCAGAAGTCACTTTTTAAGTCCTGTTCTAGTCACTCGTTCTTTGGTCTAATCCTCTCATATTTGGGCCAATGGACTGTGACTCACACGAAAATTATTACTTGCTTATTCCATGACTTTCTGTCATGAACTCATCTCAACAAGACTACTTCTTTTGTGAGAATCCTCTGCCTCTTGGATGTATCTGTTCCCCCACATGGTTTTACATTTATAATGCCAAGAGGACCAGGAACTTTTCTAACCTATGACCAAATTTTCTGCTTATATATTTTAAATGAAGATTTTTGAAATATAATGTGAATTCAACATTAACTCAAAGCATGGAGTTTGGCTTTCTTAGGCAGTTCCGTGCTGCTTTTCACTGGTTGGCAGGCAGAGACAAACTAAATTTACTTGTGTCTTCTGTGCGTGTGGACAGGATTTTTCTGTTGGGTCTTAGTTCCAACACTCCTCTTCACTCCGCAGGAGGCCTGTGTTTACGTGCACTTTAAACCCCAGCCCCCAGTTAGCCAGGCCACAGCTCTGGCCTTCAGTTTCCTTTTTTCTATCATGATTTGATCCTGTTCCAAAAATACTTCTTGTAGTTTTTGTAGGTGTTTGCTTTGGGGCATGTTAGCTCTCTGTCTTGCAAAACCCCCAGTAGAATTCTTCCTTTTCATAATACTATTTCAGAGCTATCTTCCTGCCTTATGAGTCTCCTTTTTTTTTTTTTTCTCAACGTCTCTTTTTTATTTTTTTCATATTGTCCTCTTTAACTTCATACTAGTTTCTTTCCTCCTCTGGTAGTATATTTTGGCCCCATATGAAATGACAACCTGAAAAGATAAATAGCATTATTAGTTGGCTTTCTACTGTCATTGAGATACCAAAGCATTTATACCAAGGGCACTGTATATTAGGTTGATGCTGGAAATTTTCATTTAAACCCACAGACTTTGATCCTGTAGAAATATTCCCTAGTGTCTTTGTTGTTCTGCTCTCTCCACTGAGAATTTTAGATTTAATCATTCTTTCTGATAGCTGTTGATGTGTTAGTCATATCTGCTCACTGCATTTCTGACTCTCATGAATAGCTCTCTGAAGAATAACCACATTATCTGGACCAAGATTACCCAGGCTGGCTGATGCTAAGAGTCAGGCCTCCTTGGCCTATATTGGACATAAGAACATTAAGCCAGGGGCCAGCGGTGCAGCTCAGTGGTATAGCACTTGCCCAGCATGCACGGGGCCCTGGGCTCCATCCCCAACACCAGGGGGAAAGAGAACATTAGGCTAAACAGTCTCCCTGACAATTCCCAAGCCCTTCCCTCTGATTCCTCACTCACCATGCAGCCCTCTCCCTCTTGGAGCTTTCATATAGAAATGCCAACCTGCAGGTCTAAGTGCCAGGCTATATAGCATCAAGTTGCTCTCTAAAAATTAGTAAATTAGAGCTAGATATTTTTAAAAAATCACAAAACAGACCACATCGAACCTTTATCTTCATATCATAGGAACAATATATAATGTTTGCTGTTTTAACCCCTTCTGCAAGCAAGTCTGTGACATTAAGTACACTTGTTTTTGTTCAGCCATCACCATATCCATCTCCAGAACTTTATTTTTAAACTTTTTCCCCCTTTGGCAGTGTTGAGGATTGAATCCAGGGCATTCCTCATACACGCTAAGCAAGCATTCTCCCCCTGAGCCACACCTCAGCCCTTCCTGAACTTTTTCATTACTCCAAACTGGAAATCTGTTCTCATTCAATGGTAACTCTCCCTTCCCCTTTCCTTCGGCCCCTGGTGTCTCTAGCTACCTGCCTTCTGTCTGAATTTGATGACTCTAGGAACCTCAGATAATATGTGTCTCTTTCTGTCTTGTTTCACTTAGCATAATGTCCTCAACATTTATCCATCTTGCGCATGCATCTAAATATCACTAAGACTTTAACTTTCTATTAAGGAATTGCATTATATACATATATTTTTTTTCCTTTTTTGGAAAGAGTAGCCACAAAGTTGTAAACGTTTTACCTGCACAGACCCTGAGATTCTCAGCGGCATCACTCGTCCTTTAAACACAGCTCCTTCCCACAGCTACCGCCCCAGCTGTGTCGTATTTGAACTCTCCATAGGGTTTCACTAAAGAAAGACTTTGGAAACACATCATCTTCACATGAAAAGGAAATTTTTACTTTGAAATATGTAAGCTGCTCGACATATTTGATGAGATGTTGAAGCTACTGACCTACCTAGTAGAGGAGCTGATTAGTATAAAAAGAAAATAATGAATTTGAAGGATTCATCTTCTCTACCCTTTATACCTTAGATGTTGTGAAATGTGGCTTGTTTAGTTTTGGGCACCCGCGTGCTGGCATAGTTGTTGTTTTTGTTTTTGTTTTTGTTTTTGTTTTTCAGTGCTGGGGATCAAACTCAGGGGATGCTCTACCACTGAACTACATCCCCAGCCTTTTTTTAAATTATTTTTTGAGACAGGTTCTCACTAAGTTGTCTGTGCTGGCCTCCAATTTGTGATCCTCCTGCCTCAGTCTTATTAAGCATTGGTATTTAGGTGTGTGCTCCTGGCTCAGGCATAGTTTCCTATTATTGGTCCTTATTTCAGCCTCAGTCTACCTCCTCACACTTACCTCCAACACACCTCTGATGGGCTTTTGCTTTGTACCATTCTGTGATTTCCATCGCCCACACAATAAAGCCCAGTCTCCTTAGCCTGACATTCAGGGATCTACACAATTGACTCCCAGATCCAGCCAATGCAGATTCTTCACTGTTCTAGGTTTCTGCTCTGTACTTTCCTCCTTTCTCTTGTTCCATCCTTTTTCCCCTTTGATGGCAATGCCTTCCCCAGAGTATCTATCACACTCATGGGCCTTAAATACAGCTCACCCTAAAATACCCACTTTGTTCCAGAAGCCCTTGCTTATCCTCCAAGCTCCATGTAATCATTCCCTTTCTTGACCCCTTGAAATGCAGTTATTTCTCTCTCTCTCTCTCTCAGAGTCTATCAGATTATCCTTTGAAATATAATCATTCACATATTTGTTAGTGTCTCAAATATTTTAGGCTGAAAATTGCTTAAAGAAAGTGAAATCTGTCTTCTTCTCTCACAATACCTAGCTTGAAGATTCTTTGTAGATATATTTGTTGTATCATTTGCTGGTTTTCTTGGAGTAAGCTGTGGCATTGCAGCCTTGAACCAGTCATGAAAACCAGATCTGTAAGACATGCACCCTCTGGGGTCTCAGGGGATGGAAGGAGAAGGCCACAAAAGTAGGCCAGTGAAGTGTGGGAAACAGGTCCAGCTGAGGGATTGGTGCCCACTGCTGAGCGTTTACGAAAGCTGGACCTGGGCGACATCTTGTTTTTCCTCCTTGTGAGTTTTTGTTAGTTGAAATGTTGAGAGGAAATGTAAAGGCAA
Organism: Hystrix cristata; assembly: GCA_004026905.1. Taxonomy (NCBI): domain Eukaryota; kingdom Metazoa; phylum Chordata; class Mammalia; order Rodentia; family Hystricidae; genus Hystrix; species Hystrix cristata. The sequence continues at coordinate 6,572 of PVJO010007329.1, forward strand.
AGGAACTTAAATTTGGATGAAAAACAAAGTGATTTGGAAACAAAAAGAAGCATCCAAAATTTTAAAGATCTATTCTTCCTGTCTTAAGAGAGGATAGTGCAAAATCAGGTACTATGGATAATTTCTGTAACTCTGAAATATCCACAGTGCTTAAAATGCTAGTAATTTAGCCTCTGTAGAAAGCAATAGGTTTTCCAATAAATTTTAGAAATTTAGAAAAATATAGACACAATCCTAAACCATTGTATTTCACCACAGTAACTAGACCAAACCTTTACAAAGTATATGATACTGGTTTCTAGGTTGTTTGCCTAGCGAATTATTAAAACATTTTATATTTATAAAAACAATATTTAAGTTGTATTTACATTTAAAAAAAGTGATTTAATGGTAAGCTTTTGTTCTCAAGGGAAAATTGCTTTTCTTGGTTTTTAGAAAGATGAATGCTAAATTGATTCTAGATTGAATGACACCTGTTTAGGAGGAATAGAAAAGCCCATCTGGAATGGGGGCAATTGTGGAAGAGTGAATAATGAAGCAGATTGAAAATTAAAAGTTTTTCCAGTTATTTATTTTAGAAGAAATTGTGGTACAGAGTCAATAACTACTATTATTTTAGGATTTTTAACAGATGGAGAAAGTCCTAAAGGATTGAGGAAAAAGGAAAAAAGATCATATATGTGCTTTCTTATTTGTTTTTTGTTTGTTAAAAAAGGGGTCTTCTTATGTTGCTCCAGCTGGCCTTGAATTCCCGGGTTCAGGTTGTCTCCCCCTAGGCCTCCAAAGTAGCTGGGATTACAGGTACACACCACTGCCCCCAGCTTGTAACTCATTTCCTTTTAGAAGGAACAAAGATAGACCTCAATAATCAAAGATTAGTTTACTTAGCTCCAACTGTAAGATTAAGATTGTAGACAAGATCTCAAAAATATCTAGTTGTGGTATGTGTAGAGGCACCAGGATTCTGGAAAGGAACAGTGTGGCTTTATGAAACTCAGTGTATGTCAGATAATTTTAATTTCCCTCCACGACAGGATGACAAGACTTGTAGCTTGGAGGCAAGCAATAGAGACCATTTATCTGTCTTTTACTCCAGTCTTCAATTCTACCATACATGTACGTGATGCCCAGCTGCAGCTAACAAAATAAGATGAGCACAGTATTTCTCAAGCTGCAAGGCCTGGAAACCTCATGAGAATTTTTAAATACAGCAATACATTCTTGTAAAGAATACTTTTTAAAAGTATTCTAGTTTTTTTAAAAAGAACACTAATGTGTAGTTACATATATATTATTAGTATATAAGTATATATACTATATATGCGCACACATCTAGTCTTACTATGTGCAAGCACTGTGCATGTTGTGAGAACATAAAATGATTAAAATACTTAGTATTCCTGGCATTAAGAATTAAGAGTCAAGAGTAGAGCAACTTGGTCTTTCTCTAACTACTCCAGTAACCTGCATCAGGGCTCTCCGGAGGAACAGAATCAATAGAAAATAGATGTATATTTATGCAAGGGATTTATTAAGTAGGATTTACAGGATCAGAAGCAGGAGAGCCCACAACGGCTCTCTGCAGGATCAGTGGTGAGAGAATCCACAATGGCCATCTAAGTGCTGGAAAGCTGCTCAGTCCAAGGAGATGTACCCTTCAAAACAAAATGGATCAAGTATGAAGCACCAAAGACTGATGGTCTGAACGCTCCCTGGACAGTCACCAGCAGTGACAGTCTGCCTTGAAAGGCTGAAGAAACTGGAGACCTGGAAACTGATGATGGCAGCAAAGGATGTGCCCGCTCCAGAAGACTGGAGCTCTTGAAAACCAGCACACTTCATTCTTCTTTCATTTTTTATTCCATCCAGGCTACAGGCCTGTCAGTTGGTGCCACGCACAACCAGGGTAAGTCTTTCTCCTTGGTTTGCTGGCCTACATGTTAACCATCCACGAACACCCCCGAATTGTGCTTTATTAATCTTCCAAGTGTTTCTTATTCCAGTCAAGTTAACATATCACAATTATGGGCCACACTCCTGAAGACTTTCAGCAGTTGATTTGAAGGAACACCTGCTGGACCCACTTTTCTAAATCAATAGCTGTTAATCCAGGCTGTATAACGCCATGGGACATTTTAAAATAGAGCTTCCTAGTCCCACTCCCAAGGACTCTTATTGAGTGCCATTTTGGGGAGGCTTCCCTGGTGAACCTATTGTTCCCCAGGGTTAAGAACCACAGGGAGGTGTCCTGAACAAATCCACTGGCACCCACCAGGCTCATTATGTTGAGAATTTATAAGGGAATTGCTCTGAAAACAATTAAATCCTCATTTAACTGGCATGTATTGAGCACCTCCTAGGAAACGGGCAGTGTTTTAGGTGCTTGGGGGTATACTAGTGTATAAAATGGGAAGGCTCTGTGCCTTTAAGAACTCAATAGTCTAGGCATTAAGCATTAATTAAGTAATGAACCAAATCAAGACATAACTGCAAGCTGTGACAAGTACTTTGAAGGGACAGGAGAGGGTTGGGAGGTGCTAGACAGGGCAGGGAGGAATCTGACTTAGGATTAGGAGGAAAGTTTCCTGATGGAAGGAAGTTGGGGTTGGGAATTGAACCATGAGCAGGAGTTTAGCATGGCCCTTCAGGGAAGGTAAATAGTGGAAGTCCTGAGATGGGACAGGACACTGGCATCAAGTTCCCCTTGTCCATATGATACTGCTGTGTGAATCAGAAAAGGCTCCTCTCAGTGACTGCGGTCCAGAGTCAGGGCACACAGCTCGAGGGATAAAGTGAATCTGTCTCGCTCATCCCTTCCCCCAGCATTCCGGTTTGATGGTCCCGTGAGCAATCCTCTGCACAGGAGCGTGCCTTCGTAAGGTGTGCCCTGAGAACAACCAAGGAACCAAGAGCAACGTCCTGGAGGGCAGAGACAACGAGAAGGCTTGATGAACTGGTCTGTCCACCTAGGTTGTGCTGAGAGTCTTGGGCTTCATTCTAAGACTAGCGGGATGCTTTGAAGCCAGAGAAGAACCAAACAACTTCAAGAATGGCAGCACGGGTATCAGGGCGAGGTCACCACTGTGGTCTGGAGGAGATAGAATAGTGGTCAGACGAGGACAGGCATAGAGGAGCTGGGAGCTGGAAGGAGGTGGAGAGATTGGGGAATGACTTAGGAAAATCCATTTATTGGATCTGAGTGATTGATTAGATGTGAAACTGGCTTGTGCTACTCATGCTGCAACTGACACTATTTATGGAGATAGGAAATACTAATGAGGAAAACACACACACGCACACACACACACACACTCTCACATGCCCACACACTCCTAGTCAAGAGTCAAGAGTTCAGAAAATCAATTGTAAATATTTCATTTTTCTTTCTCTCTTTCTCTCTCTTTACTTCCTCCTTTCCCAGTAAAATAGAAAGTGAAAAAGATACAAGTTAAAACTGCAAATTTATGGAACCACTCTGAAGTGATTTCCACTTAATCTATAAAGCATAAAATAAAGGAAAAATCCTACCAGAAAATGACATCCACCTTACGTTTAACTCCACTCTTCTAGTCCTTTATATTTGATGGTCAATTATTAGTATACTTGGACAAGTGCCCCTAAACATCTCTGTTGCCAAAAATAAGTTCGCACACCAAAGCACCGCCTAGGGGAAATGTTACCGTTGCTGCTTAAAAGAGAAAACCATTCCCTTCATAGGGGCAGGCCAATTCAGACTTGGCCAGCCCACAACCTGGAGCTGGTCCACAGGGAAACCCACCTGCTGCTTCCATCCCGCTACACGGGACCAGACCACGTTTCCAGGAGCCGGACACTCTGTATCATGCTTGGAATTAAATTTTATTTGAGCCTCAACCATATAAATATACGTATACAACATTACATACTACACACATTTGTAAGCTATTCCCCAACCTATCCTCTATCCTTTCTTTACAGCTTCCGAGTGTCAAATTCGGAACCCCCAAAGCAGAACCAATGCCTGGAGAGCCTGGTGCAGACCGGAAGTGCTTCATGCCGCCTAGAGGGTCAGCAAGAATATGGGCCGAGCCAGAATAAGACCCGCCTTGTAGTCACACAAAAGGTCTGCTTCAACATCCTGAACTCAAGTTTAAATTCACTTGTTAATAATTCCTCAGACTATTTGGTTCATTTTGAAATGAAAAGAAAAATAATACAGTCTTCTAACAAAGCATTCCCTTAAAAGAAAGCATTCCCTTAAAAGAAGGCAATTTAGTCACTTGCGACTTCTGAAGAAAAAAAGATCTTTCTTTGAATTACCAAGGGTTTTCATTTGAAAATAAATGTGTAATCCAGAGCTCTCATGTTCTGTGATAAAAATCACAAACACGGGCACACATAAACCTCTAATCCTATTCTGTGGCGCATTGAAATCAAGCAGGGGTAAAAAAGAAGTACAGTCATATTTCTGTAAGGATAACTCCTTCATATAGACCTACATTACAGTGATTTTTTTTCTGTAAATATTTTGAATGCACATGATCAATTTTGTCACTTGTCCAACACCTAGATGAGCCTGACAACGTCCTAACATGAATTTCTGGACTGGTTTCAGAAACACAGTGGCTGGTAACTGTATCTACAAATGGCTGATCTATTTTGGTGTGAGCTTAATTAATGCTGAATATGAAACTCCAAATGTCACAATTCAGGGGTTTAAATTTTTAATTATTAGACTGATTTAGGTTTTTTAAGAATTTTATTTTAGTGATACATTTTAGATATACATAATGATAACATTCATCATAGGGAATTTGTACCTGTACATGACATATCTTGTTGCTTCTTTTTTCCCCTCCCTGCTTCCTCCCTCCTTATTTACAAAAGCTTTGTTTTCATTTTTTCTTTCTTTTTTGCTTGTCCCTCTTTCAGTTAACTTACTCTAAAACGTAATTTTGTGTAGGTATTAAATTCTCTTACAATAAATTCAGTTTTTAAAATAGAAGGATTTCATGAAACCTCCCTATTCTGATTTTAGCACGGGAATGAAAACGATGCCAAAGTGTTAACGATGCTGGAACTGCCGCTCAGCGGGGCAGCACTTGCCCAGCACGTGTGAGGCCCTGGCTTCAGCCTCCCACACTAGGGAAGATCAAAAGGAAAGACAGAAGATGCTACAAATAGCAAGTGGCTGCAGCATCGCGACTTGGGCTAGCGACTTGCAGAGGAGGGTTGGGCTACCAAGTTACGAGATCGGGTCACTAAGTCCAAGCCTCTTCTTGATGAAGTTCGAGATGAGGCGCTGAGGCCGTTGCTGGAACTCTACGAGAACATCACGGGACAAGCTGATCTGATCGCAGTCCAGTCTGTCGAGCAGCGTCACACAGACCACAGCAGCTAGGAGAGCAAATAACACGATTACTGAAGTGAATGGGTTTCTCTCTCCACGGGACCTAGGGCTTAACATGCCAATGTTAGTAGCACACGCACTTGGAATCCTTTCTTCTGTAAGGTAAAAACAACCTGAATGGGGCTGGAGATTTAGCTCAAGTGGTAGATCACTTGCCCAGCAAGTGCAAGGCCCTGAGTTCAATCCCTAGCGCACACACGCACACCCTGAAAAATCTTCCCATATTCTATACAAGAAGTATTCTTATGGAATCCCATCAAAGACTTTTTAATTTAAATAAGTTAATTGAAAATATTACGAAAACATTCCTCTTTCCCTTTTCCTCTACAAAGGGCTTGATTTAAACTCAGGGAAGCACTGTGTTCAAGATAAGTGTCAGGAGAGATCTTTGCCATTTGAGACTTATGACCAGCTTTCAATCCTATTTCCAGTTCTGAGAGCAGGCTCATCTTGCTGGAGGATTCACCTGGAGAGCTGGCTGTTATTCCCAGGTGACATTTCATTCTTCCAGTCAATGTTTGCATTAGCCTGCTGCAGCCCTTGCTGAGGAGTGAAGTAAACAGAGACGAGCGATGGAAGGCTGACCCAGGAAATACCAATAAAGGTAGGCACTGAGTCTCATGAAATTTGAGGAAAAAGCTCTGAAATGTAATGCTTAAACATAAGAACCAGTTCCCTGAAAGAGGAAATACATTAGCATTTAATTTCTGAAGAATGGGAATACAGTTCTACGATGGATAAGAAACTAGGGGTGAAAGAACAAGTATCTTTTTTAAAAAACCAAAGTTGTCTTTTTTGAAAAATTGCCACAGTGGCAATGTCTTTGGTTTGTTCCATCAAGAAGAACCAGAGAGAAAAACCAGGTTCTGTATAATTTTTTATTTTCAGCCTCACATACAATCTTTGATTTCAAGGAATGTGGTTACCGACATGAAATCAGTGTCTAGTACTTTGATAACAGGAAATAATCTCCACCTGCATCATTTTATTTTTTTATTTTTATTTATTTATTTATTTACTTTACCTGCATCATTTAAAAAAGGATGTCAGTGCCTATGGGATTAGATGTGTCTCCATTAGAAAGCTTTGAGGACACGAGATAGAGTTGGACATAAATACAGTATTTATTTTTTGACCTCCTCTATTACTTCAGACTTCTTTGTAAGATCTGGATTTGAGTAGAATTGTACTGTAATCCAAAAAGTACATGCTATCTTTCTAAATTTTAGTTTTAATTGACAAATAATAATTGTATATAGTTAAGTGGTATGGTGTGGTATTTTGATATATCTGTATGTATATCGTAGGAAAAACTCAAATTAATTAGCATTCCATCACTTCACATAGTTATCTTTTTTTGTGACAAGAACATTTAAAATCTACTCTTAGAGATTTTGAAATATATGTTAAGTATGGTCACTATATTGTGCAATAGATTCCTAATTTTTTTTTCCTTTATTTAACTGAAATTTTGTACCCTTTGAGCACATTTCTCCATTTCCTATCCCTGCCCTATCCTCAGCATCTGGTAATCACCAGTCTAATCTCTACTTATCTGAGTTTGACTTTTTTATATTCTACATGTAAGTGAAATCATGCAGTATTTATATTTCTGTGCATAGATTATTTCATTTAGTGTAATGTCCTCTAGGTTCGTCCACATTGTCACAAATTACCGAATTTCCCTCTTTAGTAAGGCTGAATAATATTGTTTTGTATATATCCCACATGTTCTTCATCCAGTGATGTATTGATGACACTGAGGTTGATTCTATAGCTTCACTGTTGTGAATAATGCTACAATGAATGGGAATGAAGAGATGTCTTTGACATATTGGTTTCAATTCTTTTGATTATATATGCAGAAGTAGGATTGTTCGATCATATGGCAATTCTATCTTTAGTTTGTTGGGAGAACCTCTTAGTTTTTCAAAATGGAAGTAATAATTTGCATTTCTCCCAACAGTGCTCATCCTTTCCAACTCTTGTTTGTTATCTTTGTCTTTTTGGTAAGTTTGTGAATTGCTATATCATTATGGTTTTGATCTGCATTTCCCTGATAATTAGTAATATTGAGCTTTTAAAAATATATTTTGTCAGGCATTTGTAGAAATGTCTTTTAGGGCCTTTGACTTTAAAATCAAGCTATATGTTTTCTTGCTATTAAATTGTATGAGTTTCTTGCATATTTTGTATATTAACCTCTTATCAAATAAATGTGTGTAAATATTTTCTCCTTACCCATGAATCTCTTTGTTTGGCTTTGTTCTTACTATAAGCTGAGGACTTAAGATATCCAGTTCGTATGGCTGTGCCATGAACTAGGTATTGTTTTTGTCCTCTTTTAAGAGATGATGAAATGAGGGCTTGGAAGGGTTAAAATAAAGATATTATGATGCAATTGCTCATAAGTAGCCAATAAGCTTCCAGCTTCCTAAACTGCTGAGAAGTGGTTTCTCCCTTCCGTCCACCCTTCTGTTGAGCTGGTACATGGTGAACCATTAGGAGAACCTGTTCTGACCTCTTGGTCAAACTGACCCTTACACTCAATGAAGCAATGAGAATATTTAATTTGAGCAGATTCAAATATTTCATCACCTAGGACACTATTTATTCAAAACTCACTCCGTTGTAAAGCGACTTGGCTGAACAAGTAAACAAGCAAAGGGAAAAGCTAGAAACCTCTCTCAGCTTTTCAAGTTAATGATCAGCAAGTCTGTGAAGCCTGACATGGGCTGGCAGTAGCAGGGAGAAGTTGAAAGTCCTTCTCTAATCCTTCACTTGGCAGAGGATGAAAGGAAACCAGTGCTCTGTACTTTTCACAGAGTGGGGGCCAGCTTTACTAAATGTCTTTTCTGGATTTCAAGAGTAATGCCAAAGATGAGAAAAAACAGGTAATAGGAACCTCAGTGGTGTTTTCTTGACCCTAGAGAACCCATTAACAAGCAGCATATAAAAATCTTGTCACCTAAAATTACTGTTTCCCTGACCAATTAAAAGGGACTGATTACCCAAAACAATTTGTCAAAACTAAGCCTTGGCAGCTTTGCTACCGTAATCCTCAATTAGGGGGAACCTGGAGAGGGAGGAACAGTTAGTGACCAAGCTGTCACCAAGAAGCCTGTCAGCTAACTGACCTGAGGATGGAATGTGTGAGAACACACAGGTCTGAACATGGAGCTTAATGTCCCTTGAGCTGTGCTGGGAATGCCCAGCAATTTGCACCCCTTGGGGCCATCTGTGCCTTCTTTGAGAATCTGATGAAAGTTGTAATTGGAGCCTCTTTTCATACATATACCTAAGCATGCCAAATATTTATGTATAATTTTAGGAAGCCCCTGTCCCCAAAGGTCCTGAAACCACAAAGAAATTGGATTAATGGTTCTAAATGATGCCCTCATGTGTGAGGATATTGGCAGTGGGGAGGGAAGTTTAGTGTCTTAATTAATTCCCTGTCACTGGGACACAATACCTGACACCCACAAATTTAAGGAGGAAAAGTTTATTTGGCCTCACAGTTTGTAGTTGTTTCAGTCCCTAGTCAGCTGACCCCAAAGCAGGGCGGCATGGCAGAGGGCCCCAGCAGAGGAGGGCTGCTCATAGACCGGAAGCAGAGAGAGATAAGGGAGAGAGGAGATAGACTCTTCAGACCACATCCGCAGTGATCCACCTCCTCAGACAAGACCTCATCTCCCAGTATCACATTTAGCTATATTTAGCATGTCCTCATGATTCAGTCCTAAAAGCCCACCCCTTGAGTGCATGAGGCTTGGGGGAAGACATCTAGATATAAACCGTAGCAATTAGCCTATAGGTTAGAAGAGTAGAATTAAAATGAATCAAACAAAACTGAAGACACTGACTTTGATTAAAAATATGTAAAATCTTATAAAGCAGGAAGACAGATTATTTTTAAAAATCTTGTCTCTATAAAAGTAATGAGTGAAAAACATCTAAAAGGCAGGTTTTGAATGTTTCACCACAAAGAAATGATAAATGTAGAGGTTGTGGATAGGCTAATTACCCTGATTTGATCACTATACAATCACACATATATTGAAATTTCACACTGTATCCCATAAATTTGTACAATTAATATGTGTCAGTTAAAAAAACATAAAGTAATAGGTAGATTATTTATTATTTACATCTGACTTTCCAGATACAGGACTGGCTTTCTTGATAATACAATGAGCATCTGCTTAACATTTTTGTTGGATTCCATTTTTATTGAATAACTCTTGGGATATGCTCGGCCCTTAGTTTGCTTGCTGACGTTGTACAACATTGAAAACAGAGACTCTTTGTTAGCTTTTAATGATGCACATTTTGGTTCTTCTGTGCAGAGACCGCAAACCTTGTGCCTCCACAGAGAGACTGTTGGCAAGAAGCAGCACAGCATGGTGCAAAAGGGCCTTAGTCTGAGCTGAGGTCAAAGTCCAGCTCAGCTCCTTCTGCGCCGTGAGAAGGTGGGAAAGTTATTTAACCTCTCTCAGCCACAGTTTCTTTTTGTCTCATGGGGTGAAGAGGGCTGCGATAGGGTGCCTGATACCCTTCCATAATAATTTTTCAAAATCCTGATTTATCTCTTTTTTAGTATGAAGAAACACTCCTGCTCCAAATTTACCTTAATCTTTCATTTTTGTTGTAACATCTTTTTGACTTTATCATTGATTGTCATGTAGTTTGCAGAGCCCAGTATCCTTCATTGCTGAGGACAGTAGAAGAGTGTAAAAGTGGTATTAAAGTCAAACTTCTGCTCCCTTTTATTGAACAGTTATAAAGTAATATTATGAAGATTGAATGCATCCCCAAAGTTACAAATATCTGTCAAAAGAAATAAACTGAACTCTTCCTTTAAAGAAAAGCCACCGTGAGTTCCAAACAACTAAAGACATTGAAGACAATTTCAACAGAACCTAATCTTTGACGAACATTAAGTTTCTTGTATTACTGTGTAAGCACATGTCAAAAGGAAGCGCTGTCTTTAAAAAAATGGATATAAATTGAATATACTTATCACAAGGTTATAGTATGAAAGGATTATCATCTTTAATCAGAATGTTAGAGATTTAATTAAAGTAAATTTTGCTTTAAGAAAGTGACAGATATGTGCATATTATAAAATGATAGACAAATGTATTACATAGTGTTTCTATTGTAGTTTTACATTATTCTAAACATCTGGCTTTCTGATGTAGAATAATTTGGTGAATTCCACTATTTCTCTTCACCTGAATTTTTGTTATTGAGTTCCTAATACTCTTGTCCTAGATAATGAGATCAGTACAGCAACAGTGATTTATGAGGGTTGGTTCCTATTCCAGGAAGTCTGTGCAACTGTCGAATATGAAAAGACCCAGGGATTGCAGTTAAAGTAAAAGAAGTATTTAGACAGGCCTCACAGTGAAGAGAAAGGTTGGCCTGTTTGGACAGTTAGGATGCACTCCTGTGTTTCAGACAATTCCAAACCATAAATATGGCTGGAGAAAGGAGGATTAATTTGCTGTGGCCATTTTCCATGGCCAAAATAGTATAGTAGCTATTTTTTTCATTCATTTATTCAACAAATATTTATTGAATACCCATATGGCAGACATTATTCTAAGTCCTGGGGATAGAGCAATGCCAAGTCAAGTCCCCATTCTTATGGTATGTACATCCTATCGGAGAGAGATAAATGTGTACCTTTATGCATTAATATGCACAAATTAAACTATAAATTAATGTATAAACAAAGTAGAAATAGGGTCAATAGTGGTAAATGCAATGCAGAGAAATGAAACAAAATGACACAAGTATGAGTGATTGTGTTTGGTGATCATGCAAGGCTCCCCCGAAGGGGTGAGATTTATGGTGAGATCTGACATTAATTGTATAGATAAGAAGTGATGATCCATGGGGACTTGAGATCTCCCTGTATCATATAGATACAGAAAGATCTGTTTCTGCACTGGCCCAAATTCTGTGAGTGATTCCTCTGAATTAGGACAATGGGTCCCTAGAAGACTCTTATTTATAAAACCCCTTGTTATTTATAAACTGAAACTATCAGCTACCACCTTGGAATGAATTCAGATTGGTTTCTAGTCATCTGGTAGTATTAAAGAGACAGAGACAGTCATTGGAGAAGGCTACCTGGAGAAGCAGGGTGGGGTGGGCCACTCCTAACAGTAGCAGAGAATGGGTTGTAGGTGGAGACAGATCTGGGAGGCCAAAGGTAGCATGGGCTTTTGGCTCTGGGTGCTACGTGAAATATTTTTTTTCCCCAGGTAGACTACTATGGATATACCCTCCCTAACTTCCTCTGTTTCAGCAGCTGTTTGTGAATTCACTCTCAGACCTTCCCTAAGGTAAGCTTGCCTGGATCGCAATGAGTAGGTTCTAATTGGGTTACAATCAGAAGGTGCCCGATGCCAGCTTCCCAGCTTCACTGCTTCACTGCTGTGGGAGAACAATGTCCTGAAGTGGTAATGAAAGATGGGAACGTGGTAGCAACCTACGCATGGAGCTTTTGTCTGAGTACTTGATGGCTGATCTTCCAGGGAGCAATGTACCAGGAATCCACCTTTTAAAACAGATGTCTGAGGAAAGTAAAGAGCCTCTGTCACCAGGAAGAAACCTGGACAGAAATACTTCCAGCAACTACCAAATTACAGAGGTTCAGATGCCACCTTTAGTGTGAATGTTGGTGGCCCAGAAGGGGTCTACTCCATGAAAAGCCCATAGCAGTGGCCTGGAAGAGAGCTATTTGCAGGCTGAAATCAGCTACCAGCAGCTTCAGCAGAAGCAGCAAAAAGAAAATGCAGCAGGGGGCAGAAGTACTGGAAGGCAGAGGAAAGCATCTGGGAAAGACACCTGCAGGTAGCAGGAAGAACAAAAAGAGCAAGGTCACAAAGATATGCACCAAGAACAGAAAAGCTCCATAATGGAATAACCTCTTTAAGGTTTCTGCAACATTCTAAAGAGAGAGAGATTCAGGTCCTTGGTTCACAAGCCTACAACTTTCTCTGGCTCCACTGGGGAAGAACTGACAGTCATTTCCACACTGACCCCTGGCAGCATGTTGGTAACTCAGTATTTTATGTTTAACTAAAGTGATTACCAGATTCTATTCATTTACATATTCATCTCCACTTCCATGTGACTCAAGTGATCACCTGTTTCTATTATAAAGAAATGTGACTTGTAGCCTGGTTGAGATAAAAGGGAAAAGGAGATTTGCTGTGCTGCTTCGCTGCCTCCTGCCTGCTCTGCTGTGGACTGTTTCTTCACTGTGATGCACCTCTGCCATACCACCCTGTCTTGGAGCTAACCAACCAAGGCGACCTCTACAAACTGTGAGCCCAAAATAAAATTTCCCTCCTTATAAGAAAGAAAGAAAGAAAGAAAGAAAGAAAGAAAGAAAGAAAGAAAGAAAGAAGTGTGAGAAGGCCTTTCCTAGAGCAGAAATATCTGAATCCAGGTGTCCCTGCAGGCTGTGTGCTAATGAACTAATCACATAGCCACTCTCACTAACTGTAAAGAGAGAAAAGCAGATGCTGTTGTTTTTCTGAGTGGGGGGATTAACAATGGTGCAGAGTTTGCATGTACATATATCCTGAGACTAGAGTAGTTAAGCACGGTGACTCTACAATTCATTTTTTCTTAGGAACTGTAACTGGTTTTTTTTTAATGTATTCTTAGAAGAGGTACCACATACATTTTGTTTGTAATGTATATATTAAAACTGATCAACTATGAGGACAAATATTAGAATTCAAATACCACTTGTGGTAAAATGAAACATTATTAATGTTATAATTCTTTGCTGCTTCTTTCAAAAAGGTTCAAGTTCTTTTTAAGCTGGGTGACGAGATGCTACACTCTTGTTGTATACTACTGACATCACTGGTCACTCCTCCTTGATCTCCCTTACCTTCTGTGGCTTTTCATATTTAAGGACCTTTTATCATCAGTGTTTTCTACATACATCCTCCTTGTCATCTCACCCCTTGCATGGCTTTAAATATCACTTGTATGCTTCAACTTACAATTTTATTTCTCTAGTCCAAACCTGACTTGAACTTCAGATTCCTAAGTCTACCTACTTACGTGGCCTCCATTTGGATGCCACTACCCCCTAGTTCTCACTGCCATTTTTTCTGTTCAAATTACAACCTCGGCCTTCCAGGTTTTCCAGCTGTAAACATGGGAGTATCCTGAACTTCTGCCTTTCTCCTCAAATTCACATCAAATTATCAAAAAGTCTTGTTGGATTTCTTCTTCAGGTTGCTTCCAGAACCTACTTCTCACGAGCTCTACAGCCATCACCCTGGCCTATCATCTCTCACTAGACTGCTGCATTCCCCTTTTTACTTCTCTCCCTGCTTCCACCCAGGGCCACCTTGGGTTCTTCCCAACTCACCAACCAGAGTGATTGTTTAAATCCAGGTCTGAACTGATCGCTTCTCTATTCGAAGTCCTCAGGAGGCTCTTGGTTTCACTCAGAGTGAGTCGCAGTTCTCACAATGACCAATGACAATCTGCAACCCTCTCCCATTCGTCACTGCTCCTGCCCCTCCAGGTGCTCTGGTCTCCTCTTTGTTCCTCTGACAAAACCTGCATCTCCTGCCTATGGCCTCAGGTTCACATTTAGTAGAATGTGCTTTCCCCGATATCCATCCAGCATTTTCCCAAATGGCACCTTTTTCTCCCACCCTCCCCTGACTGCACTAATTAAAATTGTGATTGATGGACTATTTTAGGACTATCTCATTTGCATCATGTCTCAATAAATTCAATTGTAGTAGAAAAATAGCAGTCACTACCAAGATGAAGAAAACTGAACTTGCTGTGGAGGCCTTGCTATATCATCAATAGCTGGTGCCTTCAGGCAATTTGCTTTTAACCCTTGAGGCTTGATTTCCTCATATGCATAATAGGAATAATGTCCCGTCTACTCACAAAACACGTGAAATAATGTATATTGTATACAAGTTTAAGGCATGCATTTGGCCCAAAGTAATATGTAACTGGACCCTTGTTCTTGAGTGAAAATAGCTTCACGAAAAAGGAGAATGAGACTCCTAGGCTCACCTTTTAGACCACAGAGTCCACACATGGCTGCAAACACTGTAGATTCCATTTCAATATTCCTAACACCAGCTTTATATGCTCTCTTCAAGTAATCCAACTTGTTTTCTCTAGAAAAAGAGCACAATGCTCCATCGAGTCGACCTTGACCTAAAGAGAATGGAGATCATTTAGTGACCGGATTGGTGACCCACCACATGGCAGTGGCGTCACCAGGAGACTTGCTACTGGCACAGCTGTCTCTAACTTGAGCCTACTCCTCAGATGAGATAAAGCTGGCTGCTGAATCTTCCTACCAGAGAACTGTGGAGCACAGCTGCGCTCACTCCAGTGTCTCTTATGTAGGGCAGAATGTACGTGGCCAGCGACCAGTGACCAGTGAATGAGTGGTGGCAGCATCCAGCACAGTGCCAGGGACATCAGGAACTAGTGGTTGCTCCTGAAAGAACTCAGCTGTCCTTGGAGGAAAACCTCAGGCTGCCCCGGGGACTGGGATGTGGCCCAGGTGGAGGTGCTTGGGGAGAAGAGGAAGCTTCACGTCTCAGTGGTGCGCCTAAGGTAAATAAGGGTTGGGACAGTGGTCTGGACCCTGCAGCTCTCCTTATGGCCATCAGGAGAGTGACTGCCAGTGCAGGAGATCAGAGTCTCTGCCCTCCTCCCCTTCATGCTCCTCTCTCAGGCTGTGGGCCACCACTCTGTGCTCATATTTTCCTCGCCAGATGGTTCCCAGTTCTCATGTCTCATTCCTTTCACCAGATCAAGATGTGGAGACATCAAGGAGGTGGAGTGATGCCTGCTGTTCTTATTCTTCCACCCTGTACACACCCAGAAGCAGACCTCAGCCTCCTCTCAACTCCCAGGAGGGGCCAGCTGGAAGCAGGTGGGCTGATAACTCCTGACCATCATCCATTATTTGCAGTCCATTTTGACCCCTTTCTCTTTCTTTCCCTCACCTCTACCTCTTTCATGTTGATTTCACCCTGGCAGTCAGCTTCTCCCTGCTCTTTCTCTTCCCCTTAGCACTGCCTGCCAATACTTCAAACACAGTGTTATTTAGGCTGATTGAAGCTCACATGTCCAAGAGGCCAGGCACAGAGTGGGCCTGGTCTGAAGGGAGAAGCCCCACCTGACCCCCAGTGCATGTGGCCCGCACATGGGCCAATGAATGCCAGGCCTGCTGTGCATATTGTAGAGTTTTTGTTACCTTATGCTATTACAAAAAGCCGAAAATCTGGATTTTCATATGAAATCTCTAGAAATTACAAATGTTGGGAAAATAATTCACATTTAAAAAAATGCTATCCAGGTCAAAGAAAACATTGACTCAACAGGCTGCCATTTGCAAGTTCTGTCTTAAAACAACCTCTCTAGGTGATTCTCCAGAGGAGGGGATGGTCAGCCCATGCATGGCCTAGGATAGGGGTCTTGGCCACATCAGACTCAACACCCCTCCTATTTTACAGCAAATAGATGGCTAAACACCTTCACTATCCTGAAGTATAAAGGATAGATAATACAGCCTATCTTGATACAAAATTTTTAAAAATTCATAATAATACCCAAAGTTTGATCCAGTGGGAATATAAGTCATTCATAATGAAGTCGTGCAAGAATATGATTCTGATATAAGGATAACTACAGTAAAAGATTTCCTGAGTGCTCTCCACAGCATGGTACCAACCCCATGACAGTTCTTTCTTCTGGAATGAGGAGGGGTCTATTTTCTAATGGTTTTATTTGCTTGTTTGCTTGCTTGCTTGTTCACTTGTTTTCTTTGCCAAGAGCTGCTGCTTGACAGTCACCTTCAATTCGTCTGTAAACTTAGTGTAGGGTCCTTTTATCACACTGTGCTAAAAGCACAGCACTGAGACAACTAACTCTATCCCTGTTGCCCCAAATGTTCCTCCCCATTTCCTGGTCTCCACCCTTGCCTGGGTATTAGATTCTTTTTGAGATACAAGTGAACAGTAAAAACACAGTCAGCATATCTCCCTTCCCTGCAGTCACTAATTTCAGTTAATGGTATGAACAGAGATAAGATTTTGTTAACATCACTAATTGCATTTTACTATTCAATTTGCTCTTGGAGGATTACGCTTGCTCAATATAAATTCATTCTGCATGTTTCTATGCTGCTTATTAGTTCCTTGTGTTGCTATGCTTTAGTAAGTTAAAGGCTGTGGCAGTTCCTTTTTTAATCCATAACTATTAATTTTCTAAAGTAGAGTTTTATAGGTTTGAATTAGAGTAGCTGGCATTTTTCTGTTGCCTCGAGTATTTATGAATTATTCTCACCTTCGTAAAAATCATAGGTACACATTGTATGTCCAATGAGGGTTGGGAAGTTGGGAATTTCTTTGCTACAGTTGAACAGTTCTTCAGCCAGCTCCTTGTCAAGTTCAGTACTTCGAGTGACAACGTTGTCCAAAATCACCTGCTCAAACTGGGGCTTGAAGAAGGAGTCTACAGCTGTGTCTGTTATTACGACAGACCCGGGTGCAATTCCTGCAATATGGCAACAAATAAGTACTAAGGGAGAACATCATTTAAAGTTTACTTTTGTGACACATAGTAGTAATTTATTCTGCCAACATTAATACTAGTTGCTAAAGATTCTCCCTGTTTTCTTCTTCAAGATTATTTTCTTTTCCAAATGCAATTAAATAACATTCAGAACAGGCATTTCCATTTGCTGTCTTTCTAGACTCACATTTACAAAGTAATGGGGTTTAGATTTCAAGGCAAACATGACTCTTGGACATGCAAATTAGTACCAGTCTTGAGGCTCAATTTTGAATAAATTAGGTCAGGAATAAACTAAATGAGCCTGCTGGCAAGTAGCTTTCATAAAATGATGTGACTACTTGATATTTAATCTTCTCTGCAACTCCTTGATTACTATAATTTCTTGGCATCTCTTTCTGTCTTCTCTTCTTTCTGATTCTCATCACATTCACTCGGCTACTCCATGACTCCATGTAAATTAGGCTGCTTGGCTGACCTTGCTTTGCTACTGAGTCTGCCTCACTCAAGGGACTCAGCTTACTGGTACAGCTGTGTTCTGCCAGCTCTTACTCTGCCTTGCACCCTCCCCACCTTTCCTCAGACTAACACCAATTCATCTTTCAGGTGGCAGCTTCAGTTGCTTCCTCCAATGGGCCTGAGTCCCTGGAGGGAAAGCCAAAGCCACACATATATAAAAATAAGAGGCAGCACAGGTTACATTGAATTTCTCCAGGCTACCTGTGACTCAACTTTGGATTCATTCTCACTTCTATTTAGATCCTGATTAATGTGATATTTCCTATTTTAAGAGTGCCCTCCACTCTTTCTGTCTTAACACTCACACGGTTGTGTGTGTGTGTGTCTGTGTGTGTGTGGACCCGGGCCTTTATACTGAGCTACATCACCAGCCTGTTTTTGTTTTGTTTTGTTTTTGAGACAGTATCTTGCTAAATCACTAAGTAACTCAGGCTGGACTTGAACTTGTGAGCCTCATGCCTCACCCTCCCTTTTTACAGTTACAGACTTGTTTGTCTCTTTCTCTGATAGAAAATAGGTTCTATAAAGGTCAGAGAAAAATCTATTTCCTGCTATCTTCCCAGGTCTAGCACTGTACTTTGCACATTGGAGCTACTTGATTGAAATGTTGGAATGTTATGTAGAGATGCCACGGAGAAAAGGTGTACAAAATCCAGTCCACAGTCAAATCCCAACAGGCTCTGTAATTAAAGTTGCATTGCAACGTAGCCACATACAACCATCTAATACTGTCTTTTTTTTTTTAACATACTGTCTTTTGCTGTTTGCAATCCACTGTGTAGAATTCAGAAGTTGTCACAGAAACCATGTGGTCTGCAAAGCCTAAAATATTTACTAACTGGCCCTTTGCAGGGAAAGTTTGCCAATCCTTATTATTATGTAACAGGGCCAAACCTGAGTGATATAAATTCCAATACTGATCAAAGTAGAGTTAATTACAGAATATTTTAGAAGACCCAGCCAGTGATCTAAGGTGGCTTCTGAAGTCAGAGCTTTAATGGATCCGGTACTTCTTGCTTAAGCTAAACAAGTGGCTCCCCAAATTGTCCAAAAATATGCTAAAAATAGGAAAGGAATTGAAAAGGAAGCTGAAAATGGGTGCATCTAAAACTATATCATTTGCATGCCATCTTAATATTTAGGTTATTTCATGGTTAAATTCTTTCAAAGGGAAAAATATTATTTTACCAAGTAAGTGTCTTTTCCTTATTAAGATGTGTTCACTCTTTAAAGGAATGAGCATGTCAGCAAAGAAACGTGCATACCTCTTTCATCTCCAAATGCAATATTGCTTAAAACAAAACAAATTAGTGTGTCTTATTTACAAGCAAAGAGTTCCTAATAAGGATAATATTTTAAAATGAAGATGTTCACACCAACACTGTGGATTAATTTACTACTATTCATAGGCCTTAGTTGTGATTTTTGTTTCTATGTGTGTGCAGTATGGATTGTGTTGCCGTGAACCAAAAGACCATGACCATGAGCTGTAAGGTCACCAGAGTGGCTTTCCATGTGGACACTCATGAATACCCAGTGGCAAATGCAGCAGTCAGGATGGTACTATGTATAGGTGTGAGCTATTAAAATGGATACTTGCATTCTACAGCCCAAGTATAATGAGAAGCTTTAATAACAATGCTATCCATTTCACTCCTCGATCACTGTTCCCTACTGTCTATTTGAGGTACTCCTGGGTTAACTACAGTCTAGAAGGAGTCTGATCTAACACTAATTGCTTACATCTTCCTTTCACTCCAGATGGATGTCCACAGTTTTCCTTTCTCCCATATGAAGGGGGCTTGGCTGGCCTTCATTCCTGGATTACCACCTAATTTTAGTGAAGCATGACTGATTTTAGTGGTCATTGGACATACCACTTCTCTCTCTCTTTTTTTTTTTTTTTTTTGAGATTTCTGAAGTCTCTTCTTCCAAAGTTGGGTAATTTTAAGGCCAGTTCTATTCCAAACCCTTAGTCTTTTTTTTAAAATTTTATTTTATTTTAATGGTACATTTTAGATGTACATAGTGATAACATTCATCACAGGGGATTTGTACCTGTACATGACATATCTTGTTGCTTCTTTTTTTCCCATTCCCCTCCCCTCAGCCCCTCCTCCCTCCCTATTTACAAAAGCTTTGTTTTCATTTTTTCCTTCCATTTCTTATTTCTCTTGTCCCTCTGTTCCTTTCCCCCTCCCTTGTTCCCTTTCCCATTTGGACATTTTCTTCCCTTTCCCAATATAATACATTTTAGTCTTTATTTGCACTTTCAATTTCTCACACCAGAGAAACTATGCGGTATTTAAACATGTGTGTCCAATTTATTTCACTTAAGAGTATGGTCTCAAGATGCATCCATTTACTTAGTCTTTTTTATAATGTCCATTTAGTCTTGTCACTCTGTCAACCAAACCTTTCCAGTTAGGTGACCTATTTGTATTTGCATTTTGTGACATGATAAAATAACTCCCTGACAAGATCTGCTCTTTAAGAAAGGCCGAGGGAGGAGAGGTTTCTTTAGTACTTTATCTCAGCACAGTCGGGGAGCATAAATAAGGCTCCTTGACAGCTGCCCGACCCACCAGGGAAGAGGGGACCTGGGGAGGCTCCGGGAGACTGTTAGGGAGCATCACTTGACCTTCTCTGAAAGCCGATCCTGGTCTCTTTCTGGGTACTAATGAGGAAAAGACACATCCAAGAAAGGGGTGCGCTCCCTGAGATGAGCCAAAGGAATGGCTTCCTAAGAGATCTGAGGGCTGTTTACTGGGCTGATAAAACCGGCAAATCTTTGTAATTTCTTTACTTGCACACGCTTATTTCTGTCACTCATAAAATTTCTAAACTTCAAAACTTACTCTTACCCTCTGCACATTTTCTAGTACTTCTTCTACTCATTGCTATATGGACTTTTGAGATCATCTGGAGATTAAACAGTAATATCTCCCTCCAAATTTCCACGGAGAAAAAAAGAAAAGGAAAAGACAGTGTGGGTAGATTTCCTCAGGTCCAGTCTCCTAACACTTTTTAGCCCGTCTGGATTTCTGTGGGGCTGTATGTTGGTGGACTTTGAATGACTGTAAGCATGTATGTGAGAATCACTCAGTTTGAGTGGTAGAAATAAAACCATCTCACCTATTCCCCCTGATGTACCAATTCTGATAATAGTAACGTCACAGCACCGTGCGTGATGTAGTAATTTGATAAGTTCATGAAGCATAATAGAAATGGAGGGGACGCCCATGCCATGCTGTCAAGAGAAAAGAAAGTCATTATACATCACACAAATGGATACAGGAACAGGACATATTTTCTTCCCTTGTTACAAGTTAACAGCCCTCAGATAAATTTACATAATCATTAAGACTTTGCCAACACTGAGGAAAACGTAAGTCATCACTAACTGACACCTACATGACATACTGATGGATGTGTCCATCTGTGAGGATCAGACAGAGGCGTCTCACTACCGATTATATGAGCTCTATCCTCACTGTCAAGAGCAGGTGGGGATGGTGTGGTACTTGGGTGTGTCAGGGCAGTGTCTTTTCTGATCTTCCCATGGGGTTCTTTGCAATGATCCTTTGTAAAGAGCTTTTGTACAACTGACATATTATGGAGGAAACATAATTTTGGCTGCCATGTAACTAGTACTTCTCCACAATAGTAAATGAAGTAATAGAACTGTGTCATTGTTCTTATGTGGCCTTGTCCACTTACTGCTAATTCTGTGTGATCACTGAAAAGTTCTAGGGGAGAAATTTGGTAAGATGCCCAACTAAGAATTTGAAACTTGTACAGAACATGTGGGTGAGTTTAAACTGCTACAGCTCATGATAGTAATTCTGGTTTTCTTCAGCATTTTTAACAACAGAATTAATGTCATCGGCCTAGGGATCAACACAAGACCAGAGGATTTAGCAACTCTTGGTGATTACTAAATGTTCTAATAGTTCTTTAGAAAGATCTTCTATACTGTCATTTGTGAAAACTGGATCTTAGTTTCATATTGGTGACTACTTCACTCTTCAGTTAAGGGTAGAGAGTCAAATGGTTCCACTGTATATTCTACTCCCAGGCACAGAGCAGACTAGGGAAAACCACTGGAGATGTGCCGTGATGTCTTCACCCAAGTTCCTTCCTCCTCAACATCAAGAATATTAAGCAATGAAAGCCCCGAACCTCTGGGTTCACATTTTTGGTCATCCAATATGTCCTGATTTCTGAAAGGATTTAATTCTCCTGGAGCAGGAATCAAAATTGTACTGATTTGAATGTTCCAGATGAACAAGTTTGGGATGTTGGCACTGTCTGTGCAACTAATCGATAAACTAAAGATAATTTCCTCAACCATAAATTAAGATGATGAGTTATTGTTTGATCTATTCGGTTCCTTCTAAATCAGACATTTGATAAGTTTACGATTAGCACTAATTTTGTGACATAGTGATAAAATTACAAATGTTTCTGTTAAAGTTCTTCTCGCTTTCTCTCTCTACACACACACACACACACACACACACACACACACACACACACACACTCCTTGACAGCTACTGGAGAGAAGGACCTTTCAGAGAGGAACTCATTGGGAATCCTTTGCCTGCTTACTAAGCCCATTTTTAATTGGCTACCTTGGTATGGTACATATTTCAGATCCTTTTCTCTGACAGGGCAGCAGATTAGTCTGCTGCAGTTTTCATGTCTTACTCTGAAGTTCTACTGCTCATTTATGGTGGTTCTACTTTTTTTTTATTAACTTTACTTTTCTGTTCTTTCCCATTTACTGTGCACAAAAGGACAAATGATTATCATTTAAAAGACCAGCAAAAGTTACCAAGATAGGACTTGCCAGGACCAGGGGATATTCTGCTTCCTGCCACAGTGATGCAGATAGTCTGTAATTATTTATTGGACTAACTGGATTCTACCATTTGAGTCCAAAGAAGATCTGAAGCACTCTTGGCCTGACTGGGAGATCAGCATGGCTGCTCCCTGGCTTCTCCCTGGTCTTTACTTGGTTGGTCCAGCTTCCAGTCACGATCGCCACACTTCACCACTGAGTGCTGTGGGCAATCTGAGTGATCAGTGTATGGTGACTGTCCCTGGTGGGGGTTCTGCTTACAAATCAACTCTGTGGAATTGTCGCACCTCTGCGGGACTCTCCCCTTGTCCACCGACATGCCTGCCTATGTCCCTTTGGAGGGCCACCACACCCAGACATGTGATGGGCTCATAGCTATTGCTTCAGAATCCTGCCCTGCGAAGAGACAAGCTGGGAAAGGCACAGATACCTCCTAAGGTGTACCACTTAGGCGAAACGATCTGCAGGTTCTCTAAAACTTCAAATCGTTCCAATTTCGGGTTTTCTTAAGACATTGTATGTGTCCAGAACTGTTAACACATCCTAAATGAGGGAGATCAATTCACAAGGGCTTGTTGGAAATGCATTGGCAACTTTTCAGAAAGTTTATTTTAGTATTAAACAGTCCCACTTTAGTAGTCCTGAAAGTTGGCCCCCAGGTACTAAAAACTCGACATTCCCAAAGCTGGATAAGAAAAAGAGAAGAAGAAAAATTGCTGGTGGATGGTGGAAGGGTATCAGTCAGTTACAAAATAAAGAGTGGGGAGTCTGAGTGCTTTCGGGGTTTTTTTTTTATAACCTGAATAGGTAAACGGTGACTGCAAAGTAACAGTCCATGCTACACTGTGCCCCACAGACTTTCTCCAGTAAGGGATATCGCACCTGGACACGTAGTGTAGTTGTGTAAGAATGCTAAGCAGAGGGGGAAAGGAGCTGTGTGCAGATATCCCACTTTGCTCTGCAGCGTGCAAGGACCAGCTGACACACCACCACTGTGCACTTACACTGATGGAGAGCACGGGGCCAGTTTTGAACATGCAGTATCTGTCGGTTCCAGCACAGATGTCTGTAATGTCTTCTCCGCCTTCCGCCAACCCAAGCTCCTTGTGCACAAACAACGCAAACGCTTTCATTCTGTTGGGGCTCCCACCGACGCAGACAAACTGAATAAAAATAAGTAAGTTCCTTGATAGTAACTGGACTAAAAACTCAGGGTCAGCTTTCACCTGTAATGTTTTTATTTTAATATTCCATTAATTTACTTAAGAGAATATGGAGATGTCATGAGTTACGTTCACAAATTAGCTAATTCACATCATTAACTTGTAAAGAACACGAGCAGACGCAAAGTTTTATATACCAAATTAGTGAAGAAAATCACAAAATTATCGTAAATGTTGATATTGTTCAAGGAGGTATTTCCTGGTGGTTTTTGTTTGTTTATAGTAACATCAACCAGCATTTTAAATTGATATAATCAGCCTAGTGCTGGGGATTAACATATTATGTGCTCAGTATGTAAGTACTGAGGACATGGAATATGAGAGCAGAAGGAGAATCACCAGTTTCACATTTTTTTCTGATTCAACCTCCCAAATCATAAGCTTTTATTGTAAAGTGTGCTATGGTAACTTTAAGATGTAGAGGAATCATGTCAAGACTTTTCAGCTTCTCATTCAGAAGAAATTCCCATGGAACAAGCCTATTATAAACTGGATTTTTACTGCAGCATTTCAGCCATGCCAGCGATTTGCGACTGTTCTGTTTTATTCACATTTAATGCCTCTGAAATCAAGATTGGTGTTGCAAGCTCATCTAATAAAATATGATAATAAAATTGGCAGTTGCTTTATGCAACAGAGTAGATGCCAGCGAAAGGAGCAGAGTGCCCTTTTGGTGGCGGGGACGAGCAGCCAGCTGGGTGAGCACCGAAATCAGCCATGAAGAGAAGAGCCACAAACTGTCACAGAGCGGGGGAAGCAGAGTCCACAGATGGCATTAGGCGCAGTCACACTGGAACCCAAGCAAAGCGGTGTGGCGCACAGAGCGTGAAGCAGCGCCAAGGCAGACAGAGATGGCCACAGACTGGTCAGGGGCCTGCCCAGGAGCTTAGGTAAACGTGGCTTTGAACGCCAGACACTCACTGATTCAGCAACTTGCTCAATGTTCCTTACATATCTCTGTGTGCCTCAGACCACTAGCTCCAAAATAGGAAAACATAGCATACTTCAGGGGGTTTTGCTGGATAAAATGTGACTGCGTATGGCAAAGGGCATCACACAAAAACAAGCACCTTCTCTGTGTTTCATAAATGGTGATTATTATTTTTCCGTGTTATATAAGAATTTTCTGGCCCTCCTTTTGAGCTTGCTCATTGTTTCTGTATTGCAGAGTTTAGCACGAATGAAGTTGGTTTGAGTCCTCTAGAAAGGAAAAGGCATTTGGTAGTGCCTGACTGATGTGAGCAGAGGATCAGAACAGGGCAGGCATGGCCCTCACAGGGATAAAGATCAGTCTAAAGAGGTACCTGCCTGAGGTTGCAGAGTGGGCACCCCCATTCACAAAAATGATTGGCTGTATCTATTGGGTGGTCTGATCACATGACACATTCTGTTTCCATTTAGCAATAATTCCTGGGTGGTGCACACTCATTCTCAATTATGGAATGTAATTACCCTTTCATCCAGGCACTCTGCTTCTCATCTACCCCTATTATTGTCTTTTCTGTGGCCTCTTAGGAGTTTCTCTGATGGGGCCTTAATCCAGCAACAAACTGCAATGGAGGTCAGCCATGAAGGCTGGGTAGCAAAAAGGATAAGATCATTACTTAAGGTGACTCTTTCAATCATTATTATTTGTGGACTTTTGCTCTCTGTTTGTATAGATAGTTAAGTTTTGGCTCAAGATCTAAGTTCAAGAAGACTTTTTTAATTTTTTTAAACAAAATATAGTAGTTTGAAAGTAACTTCGCTGTGTGGTGCCAGTGAATGTAAATTACAACTATTTGGATTGACCATAAAACCAAAACAGATGTTAGAATAACCTGTGGTTTGAGTTCTTCTTTGAACTGTAGATGTTGCTGTAATCAACAGGAATTTCTGAGTATTTCTGGAGACATAAAGATGATATGTATAGACAGAAGCACCTTAGTCTCAAAGGCTTACTCCTGCACCACACTTACTAAACCTCTAGACAAATTTCCAGTCTGGCTGCTTTAATGAGAAGCAAGACATGGCTAAGGACCACCAACCAGCGCTGACCTTCAGTGGCAGTTACTGTGATTTATGTTCCAAGAAATCTCTTGGTCCCGTCTTTATCAAAGAAAATAGAAATGCATTTGGAAGGAGTCAAGGCATTACAAAAATATGTTATGGACTTTGCCCAATGACTGTCAGAACAAACTGACTTTCAAATATCCCTGCTATCTTGAAAGGCTTAACTTCGCCATTTTGTGTTAACTCTACTGCATAAATGCAGCCTATATATTTTGTGTGCTAACATAGGCATGTAAACACCTTCAAAATACGTATCATACAAAGTTTTATAAAGTAATGACTTTCCATGGTACTTGAAGTTTCTAGGGCTAGAGAATGCCAGTTAGTGACCGTATAAGATATTTATAGAAGACATTATAAAAATATATTTGGATGCTAAGTTTGAAAAATAACTCCTAATAGAGATCCTCCACCATATTTTTCAATTGTTTGATTCCTTCCAGTGACTATGGAAGATTTTAATGAGCTGCTTGCCAAAACTGTTTTCCCCTTCTTTCTGGGCACATGGTTAATCTTAACTTCCCAGGCTGCCTTCCAGTTAGATGAGGCCATATGTCAAGTTCCAGCCACTAGAATCTGAGCAGAAGCGATGCGTGCCACTTGCAGTTTGGCCCCATAGGAATCTCCCTTATTACAGGGAGGATAGGTTGGTGATTCCACACATCTTCTCCCAGCTGCTGGATAGGGATTGGCAGCCAGAGAAACTGCAAGCCAATTCTTGAAGGTGACAAAACAACAAGATGGAAGGAGCCTGGGTTCCAGAACCACCTGTCTGAGGAAAGTCACCCATCAGCCAGGAACACCTGTTTTCTACCTAATGTAAGAAATAAACATACCTTGTGCTAAGCCTGTGAGATTTTGCAGTAGCTGGTAGCAATATGGTGAGGAAAGGAAATAAGAGTGATTGTCAGAGTCTTTTAGTTTTAAACTTTACATGCCTGGAATTCTCCTTTCTTTTGAAAATTATGTTGGTAATAATGTTCATCATTTCTGTGAAGACCAGGCTGAGTCTTCAGATACAATAGATTATGTCTCCTACTCTTAGCCAGGACTGCTGTCCTGAGGTTTAAGAGAGCAAAGATATTGAACCTAGACTGGTCTCATTCAAAGATAAGAATGTGGCTGGAGGAAGACGAGGTCCTGAGAAAACCATCTGTGAAAATAAATCCAATTTTACCTGCTGCCTCTAAAAAAATTCTGGTTTAGGTTAAACAGCCAGTTCTGGTCATTTGAAACCATGTCATCTACTCCTCACTACACACACACACACACACACACACACACACACACACACACACACGCTTTTGTCTCCTATCAAAAGTTCCAATCAGTAAAGCTGCTGTTTGAAGAGATAAAACAGACGGTAAGCAGAGCATTCTTTTATGCAAAAGTGAACCTACTGAAGTTCCATCTGCCCTCATGGGTGGGGAGTTTGTAAGGCTGGACAGTAGTCTCTGACAGAGTGTGAGAATAAGTGCAGATGAAAATCCGGTCAGGTAGAGAAGTGGGGGAATGAAGGCCTTGGCCTGGAATTGTAACATAGATGAGGTGTGTATGCCTCATTATTTTCATCTCTAAAGTAAGACTGTCCAGCCCATTGATTGTCTGGAAATTAGCAAGGTACCAAAATGTAGTGCTTTTTTAAAAAATGCAGGAAGAACCATTACGCTTTTCCTCAGAGAAACCTGAGATTTAGTCCCAACTCATTCACTTCCCAGCTGTGTTGCACCTATCATTATTATTATTATGTAGAACACTACGTATTAGTTTGAAGCCCTGTTTTCTCATCTGTAAAAAGGGAGCAACAGCTCTGTAGAAACTGTGGGGACTGAATGATATACCATTTACAGATCCCATACCGAGTCAGATACTCCAAAGGTGCTCCATAAATGGTAGAGCAGAAACAGACACTTATACATGAAGAAAATACATCACTCTCTGTCTTAAAAATATACCCTCAGTCTCTTTAACTTATTAACTGGATGCATAATTTAGTTTTTTAAATTATGATGAACCTTTCATTCATCAAAACAATCCCTAGATAAGGGCCCTGGGAAAACAACTGTGAGGCAACTTGCTCAGGGACTCTTGGAGCGTAAGCATGAGGAGCAGCAGCAGCAAGAAGGTGAAGCAGAGATGGGTGGAGGCCACACAAAGGCAAGAAGCAGTCTGGGAGGGATGGAGAAAGGGCCAGTCCTGTCGCTGTGTGGAAATCCGCCCCCCTCCGGGAGAGAGAGAGGAGGCAACTTAGCTCCTCCTGATAACAAGCCTCGCAGTTTTATTCCTTCTTTTTTCCCTTCTTTTCTTCCTTCCTTTTCTTCCCCGTCCTCCCCTCCTCCTCCTTCTTTTCTTCTTCTTCCTAACTTCTTCCTCTTCTCCCACCCTTTACCGGATTAGTGGACTATTCAGTTTACTCAAAAAGGCCACCTAGGGCAATAAGCAGGAGCCCTAGAAATTGGGCTTGGAAGAACTTGGTCTGTGTCCCACCACTGCCCCTTCATAGTGCAACTTTAACCTTGCTGAACTCAATTTTCTTGTTTTATAGAGCAGGTCAACATCCGCAACCCCAACCCAAAGAATTAATGTAACAATCTAATGGGATAGTAGATGTGGAACCTCTTTTATTTGTATTCTTATAATTGCTAAAAAAGTGGGGGAAAAAAAGGCTGAAAACTGCACAAGTCTCCACCGATGGGACTATAAATATATATAGGCCTTTGGAAATTTTTTTCTTTAAAAGTTCATTTCCTTTGGTCATTTCTATGATTTATCCTAAATGTGCAAAATCCTTAGAAACAAAAACAACCACTTAGGTCTTGTTTATAACACAAAATATTTTAACATGAAAGTAGATAATAGGCTTTGTAATTTATGGCACAGCTACTTCACTTCCATGAAAAATGTGCTTCAAAGAAAATGTAGTAACATGAGAAAATATTAATGTCATAAAATTAAATGAAAAATGCATGATATAAAGTTATATCATTTATATTCATTAAAAAGGACTAAAAAAGAAAATGGATTGATAGTATATTTGCTAGGTGTGGGACTATGAGGTGTGTTTTTTAAAAAATCATTGTTCTTTTTCATATTATCCTAATTTTAAACAATGAACATGAATATTTTTATAATTAAAATATGTAAGATAAACTAAATTATACAGAAATCCAACTTTCCTGGGAGTAGTACATGAATAATTTTCTTATGAAATAAAAAATCTTAATAATACGAAATATTACATAATTATTATTTTCAAGAGGTAGAGTAATATAGTATTGTTAGTTTTGTTAAATTCTCTTATGATTTAATAAAATGAGAATTAGTGAGGTTCCACAGTAAATGTGGACATTAAGTACAGAACTGAATGTTTTAAAACATAATGAATTCTGAACACCAGCAGTAATGTTGGTAAAATTGCATTTATCTCCAGGGACCTGTGCAGTCAAATAATCATACTTGCATTAGATTTAGTTTGGAAGCCTTTATCTTGTTGGGGTGGAAACAATTGTACACTATGTTCACTTTCCAAATTGTTTCAGAAAGTTAGTATCTCTTTACATCCTTTTGGGACCTCTGAAATTTCTCTAGCCAAGAGTGCAACGTTTATTTTGGGAAAATAAAAGAACATTAGCAAAAGAAAATCATTTTTTTGTAGTTAGAAATATTCTTACCTTGACATCCCCAAACATTGCTGGTAGATTGTGTGTTTTTGTTCCTAAATCCAAGTGATAGAGGATGTCTTCGTCCATAGTATCCAGGTAAGGATTCTTAACATGAACAAACTTTTTCCTGGAAAACACACACACACACACACACACACACACACACACACACACACGAACAACCACAGCATGTAAAGGAGTTTGGAGAGAAAGTGCACAAAAGAGACAGAATATCAGACTGCAGCTATCATTGCCACTAACTCAAATACTTGACACAAGCCTTCTTTTATATTTAAATATGGCATAATAATGACAATAATAATGTCTGATATTTGCCATGTACTTGCTGTGTGTGAGGCATAGAACTAAGTTTGAAAACTGTACAGTGGTACGAAACTGCATGTAATAAGTATATTAAATATATCTCCGATTTTAGTGTATGGACTGCTGAAGCAAACTTAACTCATTTAGTCTCATAACCACCGTGTTATGTCAGTAATATTGGTAAACTGATTTACAAACGACGAAGTCAAGACTTACAGAAGTTGAGAAACCTGAGTGTATGCCAGTTGATTACAAAATAGTCATCTCTATTCAGTTCATTTTGCCTCTCTTGGTCTTCATTCTCTGCACAGAAGACTGTTTAATATAAACTGTCGAGCTCTGGAGTCAGATTGTATGGGTTCCAGGACCAGTTAGTCCACATAGATACTAACTGTGCAACCTTGAATAAGTTATCTTTGTTCTCTCATTTCCATGTCTGTGTAATGGGTACAGTGAAAACTATTGCTTTGCAAGTTGATTGTCCTGAGCTCCGAATTTGATACTTGTAACACGTCTGATGTACAGTGACTGAGTAAGTAGATATTACTATACTTTCCAACACGGAGAATCCAAAAAGTAATCGTTTTAGTGAGATCAACCAGACAGTGTGGCGAAAATGCTAAAATTCTTTCATTTGGGTGTGTGTCAAACCTAATACTTTTTCCTCCTGGGAACATTGCTAAATCACATTCCCATTTTTCCTTTCAATAAGATGAAGTCATATTGTTATCGGATGGGTCCCGATATTCCTGGGTTCTTTCCCTCCTCGAGCAAAGAATTGAATGAGGGGGAAAAAAGTAGTTCTAAAGTTATTTAAAAGTATAGAGAAAAGAAGAAAAGGAAAGTTGAGCATAACGATGGAAACAGTAAAATGTGCACTGGGCCTAAAAAGCACGGTAGGGGTTACCACGAGAAAGGCATGATAGCCGCGGTGCTGGGTTCGCAGCCATCATCTTCCACGGGAGGAACAAAGGAGAGCTCCTTCCCCGTGGCACGGTAGAGAAGAAGGCGCTGGAGCGGCTGGTGTTGCCTCAGGCTGAGGTCAGGTGCAGGCCACTCCCCCGGGTCACGTTCCCTTGCCAGCCAGCCCTAGCCACGTCCTATTCCTACCTCAATATGACTGAGTTCTGGCCAAGGGCATGTGCGTAGAAGTGACTTGTCTGCTTCCGGGTGTGGCTCCAGTGAAAGCACTGAGTTTCTCCACAGCCATGTGAAGTAAACACTCCTCATTACCCATCGACCCATTTTGCCTTGAGCATCAAGCACTGAGCCTTAAACAGCACTGGCCTGCCTGACCAATGAGTAGCCGTTAGTTTTGGTCACACTCTTGGACACAAGGTTTGTCCCTTTAGAAGGTTTAAGTGAGAAGCAAGTGTAACGAGGTGATGGGGTGGAAAAGAAGAGATGAACAGGCTCGTGGAGAGACTGAATTTGAACAGGGGCAAAGAAAGAATGAATGGGAAACAGTTCTGGAGAAACGAAGATTTAAAACTAAGAAAAGAAATGCTCAAAATACTGCATGAAGAAGTGCGGTCAAAACGCTTAAGGGGCAATGACAAAGTGATCTTAATAAAAGATCACCTATGAAACCAAAGGGCATAAAACTGTTGCAATAAGTAAATGAAATTTAAAAACAGAAAGTAAGATGAGAAGCATTCTTCTTTGTGGAAATTGCCCTGTCTAGCCCCATTTTCCCACCTGATAACAGCAAAGAATGAGGGATACGGTGCAAAAGAGTCAATGTAAAGACACACTTGCCAAAAAGAAGGGACCATCGCCGACAGGCCTTACTGCTATTCATGGTGTCCGACGGGCATACTTTACAGTGAGGCTCCGCCGCGGCCTATTCACTCCCAGAAACCCTGCGCCAGCCTGTGGCTGCCAGTCCCCCGCCCACTGCACAGGGCCGCATCTCTCACAGGCTCACACCCCTAGGGCAGGGCTCAGGGCACTTTTCCCTACCTCTCTGCATACTTCTTTGCCTCCTTCTTAGCTCTCCATGGGCTATTGTGTACGTCTGCGTCTGAGTGTATTCAGGTATAGTATGTATGAATCCCGCAGGCTCTTTCAGCTTTGCAGACCAGGACTTCTTAAAGTTTATTCTAAGAATCATCCGGAGAACTCCTCTTTCAGAGATCAGCAGCCCGTTGTATACGTGTCATCTCTAACAAGCTCCTCACTGATGTTTACATTGCTGGTCTGGGCCGTACTCGAGTGGCACTGCCTTTGAAAGCCACCAACCACGTGAACACATCACCTCCTTTCCGCCGAAGACCCCCCAGACCTCCACATGACAGCGCTACCCAAACCGCCTACCTGAACCACCTGTCCTTCCTCTCTCATTTGGTAAAAACTATCGAATGAAGACACTAGCTACTGCTATGGAACAGGCCCTAATTCAGTCTAATTTGTATTTATAAAGCACATTCCCCACAGCCTTTGGTTATTTCAATACTAATTATATACTACTGTAATGATTAGTGATAATAAGTTATATACACCATACCTCAGTGGGTCTGAATGTCTCTGCCAACAATCATCTGGCACTTCTTCGTTTTTTGCTCCCATTTCCCACAAATATTTTTAAACATCTTAACAAGCCTTTTGACTTTATATACCTTCAGTGAGTCTCACCTTGATTGTGCATGCAAATCACTATGGAGATTTTTTTTAACAACACTGGTGACCAGGTTCAAATTGTTTTAGATTATCTAAAGGTGTTTTTAAAATCTTGCCAGATCGTCTGATGTGTAGCTAAAGGAGAGAACTCTTGGTTTAACCCTTTCTTCCCACATACCCTTTCCCCTTTCTTTTCATATTTTACTTATCATAATTCTGCCCAGTCATTCTTCAAGGTCCAATTAAAATATCACCTTTTCCATGAAGGCATTTCCAAGAATCTTCCCTCCCCAGTCGTTGTTACATTTTGCCCTCACTCTGTTCCTGAAGCCTGTGTTTCATGCTAATGCTGTTAGTGTTGCACACGGTAATATAGTTAACTGCAAGCTGTCTCATATACCCTTCTTTAATCCCTAAATCTTAACAAATTCTATTTAACTTAAATTTAACTGTTCAGGAAGTAGAACAAAATGCTATTAATTTCCTCCTCAGAAACATCAGAAGTACCAGATTCTTAGTGGTTCATGCCTTGTTTAAAAAATAAAGTATTACATGATGTTGCTACACTTTACTACTTCAGAACAGGCACCTAAATCTCAAAGCAGGGGGACACATCCTTTGTTCTTCTGTGAGAGGACTGTGTGTTTTTACCCATAGTCCCTCCTGGTGCAAAACGTGGTCATGGGAGCAGCCAGGCAACTTGGCTTGGGGAGTTGTGAGAAATGTAGAATCTCAGATTCCACCCCAGACATACTGAATAGAAATCCACATTTCAACAAACTCTAGTAATTCACATGCATATTAAAGTCTGAGAAACATTACTATCCATTTTCTCTTCCAAATTCAATTACACTTTGTTATTTTACTCTGCCAAAACTATTTTCATGATCTGGAGATTTTCCTTTGGGTTCCCAGCTGAATCTACAAATCATTGCCCTATAAAAGAGTCTCATTCATCTACTCTAGTGATTCTAAACACCAGTTACGCATCACATTTATGAGAGGGACCATACAGAGTATTGTCAGCTAAGCCCAATCTCTAGTTTCTGATTCAGCTGGTCAAAGAGACTGGGTCCTTGGTGTTTCAAAACTCATTGATCTACTCCACTTTTCCTATCTTTGGGAAGAAAATTTCAAACCAGTACAATCATTAATGATACTCTTTTGTATTAATCATAATACTCCTATTAATTCATTTGGAGATATTCTTTAGATTTGCTTGATGCTTTGCCCTTTGTCTAATGATTCCTCCTTCAATACATTTAGAGAGAAATCTGCAGACAGTTTTTGTCCCACTGGCTCATGGAGAAGCACTCTATCACTGACCAAAAGAGAAAAAAATAGGCTTGCTGGCTTTTCTGGTTCCATATGAATTTTAGAAATGTTTGTGCTATCTCTGTAAAAAATGATACTGGGATTTTGACAATAATTACATTTAATTTATAGATTTCTTTGAGTAGTACAGATATTTCAATAACACAAATTCTTCCAAACCATTAAATGAGTTATATTTCTGTACTGTACTTGTGTCTTCTTCAATTTCTTTCTTCAATATTTTATAGTTTTCAGTGTATATATTTTTTACCTCCTTGGTTAAATTGACCCATAAGTACCATATTTTTTTTTGATGGTATTGTAAATAGGATTGTTTTCTTAATTTTTTTCAGACTTTTTTTAGTGTATAGAAACACTAGTGATTTCTGCATACTGACTTTTGTAACCAGTAACTTTACTAAATTTGTTTATCAACTCTAATTTTTTTGCAGGAGTGTTTAAAAGAACAAAACTGGAAGCATCATAATGCTTGATTTTGAAATATATTATAAAGCTATTATAATCAAAACAGCATGGTAAAAAGAGACACACTGACCAATGAAACAGATAGAGAGTCCAGAAATAAACCTCCAAAGTTAGGATTGGGAATTTAGCTCAAGTGGTAGAGAGCTTGCCTCAGCAAGCACAATGCCCTGAGTTCAATCCCCAGAACCCAAAAATAAATAAATAAACAAACAAATAAATAAACCTCCAAATTTATAGTCAATTAATATTCAACAAAGGTCTCAAAAACACATCATGGGGAAAGGATAGTCTCTTCAACAGTGTTAGGAAAGCTAGATACTCATGTGTAGAAGAATGAAATTGTACCCTATCTCACCATATACAAAAATCAACTCAAAATGAATAAGAGATTTAAATTTAAGACAAGAAATTGTAAAGCTACTAGAATAAAACAGAAAAATCTCCACAAGTCTCAGTAATGCTTTTTTTAAGTAGGGCTCAAAAAAAAAGGTGACAAAATTTTTTTTAAAAAGAAAAATGGAATTGTGTCACACTAAAGAGCTTCTGCACAGCTTAGAAACCAGTTAACAGAGTGAAGAAACAACCCAAGGCTTGGGAGAAAATATTTGCAAACTGCGCATCTGATGAAGAGGAATTATCCAGAAGGTATGAGGAACTCAAAAAACTAAATAGCAAGAAAATAACCCAATTAAAAGGTAGACAAAAGTCTTCTGAATAGGCATATCTCAGAGAGATACAAATGGCCAAAAGTACATTTTAAAATACTAAGCATCACTAATCATTATGGCAATACAAATTTAAACCACAAGAAGCTATCACCTCATACCTGTTAGAATGGCTATCATCAGAAAGAGCTGGGCATGGTAGTGCAACACCTGTAATCTCATCCCTTCACGAGGCTGATGCAGAAGGATGACAACTTCAAGGCCACCCTGGACAAAATAGTGAGACCTTGCCTGGAAATAAAAGAGTAAAAAACGCTGGGCATGTGCCAGGAATGTAGCTCAGTAGCAAGCAGAGCACTTGCTTAGCATGTACAAAGCTTTGGGTTCAGTCCCCAGCACTACGAAAATAAGAAAAAGGAGGAAAAAGCTTCTGGGATGTACCTCAGTGGTAGAATGTTTGCTGGCATGCGCAAGGCCCTGGGTTCGAGCCTCAGTTCCAGGGAGGGAAATAAAGGACAAATGATAGCAAGTTTTGGTGAGGATGTAGACATAAAAGAACACTTGTATACTGTTAGTGGGAATACAAATTAGTTCACTAAGGAAGATAGAATGGGGGCTCCTCAAAAGACTAAAATTAGAGCAATCATATGACCCAGAAATCCCACTTCTAGATATACACCCAATAGAATGAAATCTGGGCTCCCACACTGATTTCAGCATTACTCAGAATAGCCAAGTTACAGAACCAGTCTAAGTGCCCTTCAATGGATGAATAGACAAAGAAAATACTATATATATGCAAAACAGAATACTATTCAGCTTCCAAAAATAAGAAAATTCTGTCATTTTTCTCAACATGAACGGAACTAGAAGACATTATGTTAAGTGAAATAATCCAGACACAGAAAGACAAATATCATAAGATTTATCTTATATGTGCAATAAAAAAAAAGATGATCTCATAGAAAGAGAGAGGCAATGGGACATACCAGAGGCTGAGGAGCAGAGAGAGAGACAGGGAAAGTGAAGGTATTGATCAAATGGAATAAAGTCTCTGTTAGATTGGAGGAGTAAGTTTTAGTGATCTACTACACTGTATGATAACCATGGTTAACAGTAATGTATATTTCAAAATTGCTTTAAAAATAAAATTTTAATGTTCTCACTACAGAACAGAAGTTGATGAGATGATGGATATGTTAATTAGCTTGACTGAATTTTTCTGGAATATATACATAGATCAAAACCTCATAATGTGCTCAATAAATACACACAGTTATTACTTATCAATTGAAACTAAACAAAAAGTTTTTAATTAGAAGAGGAAAGGCTGGTTGGGAATTCATGCTAAAGTCAATCTTGTATGAATCTGGCTATTAAGATACTTTGATCTTTCTAGAATATATAATTTTTACTAAATTAATTTGAATATACTATTTCATCCCCAAACTTTCTTTGCATTTTCTTTCTTTTTTCTAACATAAGGGAGAAGGTCTTTTAGCAAACCACAAGCTATACCTCATAGTCAGTGTTAAATACTGGTCATCAAAGATAAGTGCTGGTTGGGAAGAAATTTTTCCATTTTCCATTACCTTCATCTTCATAATTTTTCATTTTCTCTCTCTCCTTGACTTCCCCAAAGAAATGAAGGGAGTGGGAGGGGCTCTGTTTGGTGTGGGTAAATGGAGCATTTCCCGAAATGCTGACATGATGGCAAGACATTTCACACAACTCTCAGCAAAGCACAGAGAACTTGCAAAACTTCCTTAAGGCTCATGAAGATTAATGTGCTATTATGTTCTGTTAACCTGGGGCAGAAATTGGAGCTACATTTGCAGGCAGCCTGGGCAGATTTATGTCTACCCCTGAGATGAATAACATCCATGGTATTTTAGAAGTGAATTCAGTGCAAAGTCTATCACAAAGCATGTGAAATCACTTCATAATATGCTGCAACACAGTGAAAGCTCTCATAAGCACTAGGAGGTCCTTTAATTATTTCTCAGATACAACCCATCATTCTGGAATTAAAGGCTAAACTCCACAGTGAATTCAAGGCGGAACTGTGAATTTGTTCATTTCTGAGGGTTGATTAAATTTTCACAGGTTTTTTTGTACCTTTTTTTTGCCCCACTTCCTTAAATAAACCGACTTTCGCCTCCATCCCTCACAATGAAGAACCAAGAAATGATAATATTATTGGGAAAAAATTAGCATTGTTTCTATTTGATCTGTATTGTAAGCTGTGTCCATCTACATTATGCCTAAACTTAAGACATTTATACAATAGTAGAGGTGAATTATCCAAGCGTTTAATATAAAATGCCAGGAACATCCATCTGATCAAAACAAATAAAAATCAAAATTACTCACCCATTGTATGTATTCCTGTCAGGTATCACGGATCTATTAGAAGCAGGCAGAATAGAAGCCATAGTTCATATTATGCGGATATCAGTAAAGAGAAAGACTGCAATTTGTTATTAAATTGTAGATCTAATCATAATAATTCAGGTTCAGGTTAGAATGACACCTTCACTAGAAGGTGTTATGTTTTCTTCTGAAATTGATAATGGAACTCTTCATTTAGAATTTTAAACTCTCCTGTCAATTCAAAAATACCTCCTCACGTGGCCTTTTATACTACAGCCCACCTCTCAGAGCACCGTGTTCCCAAGAAGATAGGTTCTTTTTGAAGGTGTGGCATCCTCTATCTTTGACCGGGTTGGTTAGCTTGTTAACTGATGACCACAGTACCTTTCCCTGACATATGACCTTGGTCCCAACATGGGTCTTCTGAGGTGCACAGACTTATTTGCTTTGAGACAATTGTACATGGGCACAAATTGTCTTTTGGTTCACATGCTGATCCTACCAGATTATCTCAAACATGTGTTCAATGAATGTGAGAACTTTCAGTTTCCAAACATTTCATTTTCCCATTCCCATCCCTCCCCTAACCAACTTGTTTTCATTCTTTGTGCTCACAAGTAAGGAAAACATTCAAAGTCAGAACCTCAGAATGCCCTTTCATCTGAACTTTGCCCATTGAAGTTCACACAGAAGGCCTAGTAATTAAACAAACTTGTTTCCCAGGGCCTCTTCATTTAGTTAAACTCTAGGTTGCCTCTAAAATCCTCTAAACTGTCTGTCTTGGTGTCAATCCAGGTAGAATAATGAATTGTAGCCTACTATTTCTGGAAAAAGTAATGACAATTATGAGGGAAAATCAGCCTGTATACGTGTTATTGCTTTTTTAATTTGGGACAGTGATTCCTGTCTGTCGCTTATCACAATACATGTCTCTTACTGCATGAGCCACCTCAAGCTGCTCTTTTTTCTTTTAAAAAAAATCTATGAATTTGCTGCTTATGATGATGTGTCTTGCCCTTCACTTTGGGAGGGAGGTGGTCCGGAAGACGTTATCCTGATCCATTTTTTTCTGACTTTCATGACAATCAGCTGTATTCTATGCTAGTGAGAATTTCCAGAACATTAGTCTCATGGCTTCCAAGCAAATTAGAACTGAAATGTTTATAAATGCCAAAGCAAATGCAGTGCACTTCACAGTGTGCATGGATTCTCTTTGAGAATGTGCATAATATACCTTTGGTTCCTGTCTTAACTGGGGTCTCCATTTGTAAGTTGCTCCACGTCCTGGTGATAGTCATTCTGGCGAACTCCTCATATTCCATGCTGGCCCCTTTTGGTCCACCTTGGCCATCCAGCCAAGTTTTCAGAATGGAAAGGAAAGAGATTAGGGACATCTCTGTCAAGAAATCAATGTAGTCTAAAGCTTGCTACTGTGGCTAAAAAAAAGAGACATTTACAGTTTTGCCCAAGATAGCCAAAATCCCTGAGGAAACTGATTTTGGAAAAGGTAGTGACAATTATGAGGGGGAATCAGCCCGAATATGTGTATTGCCTTTTTAAGTTGGGATAGTGACTCTTGTTTGCCTTTTATAATAGTATATATGTCTCTTACCTCATGACCCACCTCAAACTGCTCTACCTGCTGCTCTTTCTCAACAATGACTGGCAATTTTCCCAACATGCCCACCAACTGCCGCCAGGACCTGCACACTTTTATTTGCTATTCCATGCTGTATCTCTGCATTTATCTTTAGAGTATAATGAGGAGGACCACCAAATACCAATCTGGCATTTGCCACTGCCTCTGACAGGTGAAAATGTTAGCTAATTAGGTGAGTGTTAGGTAATTAATTACTCCAGCGAATTAATTAGGGTAATTAACATATCTGTTTCCAGTGCAGTTCTGTCAGCCAATGACCTTGGTCACCAACAGTGCCACACAAGGCCACTGGAGCTGTATTGGCTTTGTATGCCAGCTCCCCCAGACACGAACACGAACGGTCATCACTGGGAGAAATTCAGAATAGTCTTATGGAGTCTAGAAAAATAGAGCATTAATTAATGTCTTCTGAGGAATCAAATATTATTCTTTCCAGTTTTCAATCTTCTGAAGACTCAGTCTGCCTCTTATGGCAGGTCGTTGCTCGACATTTGTTTCGATTGACTATACTGCACAAGGCCAGTCACCGTACCCAGTCAGGAAAAGGTTTTGTTTTTAGAAAGCATGCACACAGGGGTGCACAAGGCCAACTCGGGGTCAGCCACAGCGTGTTTTGAAAAAAAATGCCGTGTGTCAGCAGGGCCGCATGACTCAGCGCAGCCTTGTGGTCAGGAGGGCCCTGCACCAGTCCGCCGGATCCACACTCCGCAGCATCTGGCGTCTGAGGACGCGCCTCGCTTCCCCCACCCTCTCCCACTGTGCCAGCCTTTTTGTATTCTCGCTCCCATAACAAGTTTCTGTCTGGCTTAATTCTGCCTCTGAGCCTGATGTTGGAGTCCTGGTGTGCGACTAAATGGCACGAGGTACCCCCTACCCCGGTTGACATGATTTCTGCAGTCTGTGAGACTTAATGTGAGGACTTAGAAGCATCTCCGCCCCTCACAGTGCTCTGATCCCTCTGCGGAGGGACATGGCTGAGTCTGGAACTCCCAGACCCTTCCTGGGCAACTGTGTGCCGAGGACCATAAGTCCCAAGAGAGTAAGACCTACGGCATCTGCCTTACTGTCCAGTGGAGAAGAGGGATGAGAGGTAAAGAACATGACAGGTGCGGAGCAAACTCAAGGGAGAGGCACCAAAGCCAGACCGGGGACACGAGTGGCTTCTGCAATGGCGTGGTACCGAGTCCTTAGGAAAGATGTAGCCCTGAACACCACTTCTGTGCATGAGGATGAGCCAGATGTGAGAAGCCTGTGTGCCCGGAAACAATGTGTAAAATGCTGAGAGGCGACAAAAAGAGCACCACGTTCTGGGACATTTTAGTAGCTCCGTGAGGTTTTTATTCTCAAGTATTTACACCAGAATTTCCCAGATGGGTCCTTGGTAGCTTTCAGTTTTTCAGATCTCTTGTATTTTAAAAAAAATAAAGAAAAGCTAAAACAGGGTTTTGCTAATTATAATACACTTTAAATATTTACACTTAATGAATGAGGATCTTAACTCTTTTAATAAACCAGTTTAACCTGTACTCTCCTCTATTCATTGCTGGGTTTATTTTTAAAAATTCTTTAATTCGTCATATACCGTAAGTTTAATGGAACACAAATTTAACAGGGCTTAAATGTCTGTCCCCTCTTTCAGCTCAATCACCTTTGGATGCCTGCAGTCTACTTACAGACCACACTGCCCCCATCTCCCTCCCCATCACCCAGCCCGTGATGCTGGCCTGGGGGGTTAGGCCTCTCTCTTTGAGGCCGTGGCGGGGGCTCTTTCTCTTCTCCTGAACCAGTCCCTTTGGACCTGGGACATGCAAGTGCGTGTACACACACACACCCGCACACACAAGCACTCCAACCTCAGAACACTAGGGAAATAGTACGGGAAGGCACAACACTCCTTTCCTTTATTTCCCCCTTTTTGACAGATCCCTCAGAGCGGGATGGGTTACCAGAACCTACTCCTTCCATGCTAGAGTCCCCTGATTCCACCATCTGGCACTACAGGCTTGAAAGAACTGAAAATGTGTCTTGAGCTAATCATTCTACTGTATATGCTACTATACAGAATATTGATTTTTTCATTTTATTCATTCAGTAAGTGTTAACTGAGCATACACCATATTCCAAAAAGTCTAGGAAATGCTGGAAATAAAGGAATGAATAAAGCAGTTCCTTCCTCTCTGATTTCTTCTGGAAAAACATTGACAGTCTATGAACAGAGAAGCTACAATTTACTGCACTCTCAGACTTTATGTCGAAATATATCTAGTAAGTATGTCTTCAGCAGTCTCTTCTTCACATCAAATAATAAAGCTTTCTGGGTTCTTTTGATCTTTCCTGAAGTGTTCATTTTCCAATACCTACATTGTAACTGCCTCCGATTCTTTAGGGAAAAGGAGAGCTATTTAATAATACGAAAGTCTGCCTGTATGCTGGTGCTTGCCTGTAATCTCAACTACTCAGGAGGTTGAAGCAGAAGAATCTCAAGTTCGAGGCCAGCCCAGGCAACTTAGTGAGACACGGTCTCAAAATAAAAAGGGCCCAGTACTCCCTGGGTTCAGTCTCCAGTACCACAAAAAGGAAATAAAAAATAAAAACCACTATGCCTTCCTTTACAGGATGGATGTATTATCATTTCACATGGGTGAGCACATGAGCAAGAAAATACGTCTTGTTTTCCGTTACCCATTTAATCTTCCTCACTATGCCCATCTTCCTTAGAGTTTGAGCAAAGGGTGGTGACCTTAAATTCACCAGTGAACCACATCCTTCGGTATTTGATTACAGCCTCACTAGACCATTTTCTTTCAGGTCTTTGCTGCGTCTGCCTGATTTCCTTCTCCTGCCTGCTGCTCCTGTCTGTGATGACATCTAACAAATAGGGTGAGTAGGAAGGGGCTTTCTAGATTTCTTGGCGGTGAGGACAAGCAGCATTCCTGGGTCTGTGTGCTCAGTTCCTTGTACAGTCCTTCAGCTCTACTACGCTACGAGGGGGCCAGCGGGCATTGTCCCTGCTTTGGGGCGGGATCTG
The DNA here is from genome assembly GCA_004026905.1 of Hystrix cristata. Taxonomy (NCBI): domain Eukaryota; kingdom Metazoa; phylum Chordata; class Mammalia; order Rodentia; family Hystricidae; genus Hystrix; species Hystrix cristata. The sequence goes on from PVJO010007329.1 coordinate 48,348, forward strand.
CGGCTCCTTGGGTATGTCTCCTTGGGCTCCTAAATGGGTTCTCCGAGATGCAGCAGAGTCCATCCAGGTGTGGCACAGCACGATCCTGGTACTCTCCCCACTGTGTGAGATGTGGGTCTGAGTCAAAGGGGGAGCCCTCCTGGAGACCTGCAGCCTCTCTGGAGTCACATGGAAGGATGCACCTGGCTCTGGGATTCTCAGGCCGAGCTGTGCCACACCAGATCTGCACAGTACCCTGTCCCCTGGGTTTCGCACCACAGAGCGAATGGTAACCAAAGTCCTGGGACTGTTTGTCCTGGTTCTTCTGCACTCTCAGTCTCAAACTAGAAGGTGTGACCCTCTTTGTACCTTTTCTCTCTGCCTTATGTGAACTTCCTTTAAACCATCCTGAATTCTCCCTGGTTTTTAGCAATTGCCATCTTCCTGTCCACAGGACTGTGGTTTTGATGTGTTGACAGCAGCGTAACCATGTCTAAAATCTTTATTCGTCCTTCACATTGCCTCACTAAGAACTTAACAGTCCTATTCGAAGAATCCCAGTTAATTCCCTCCTCTGGCTCTATCCCCCAACAGACAGGAATACAGACTGTGAAAAAGGCCACATTCACTGAAAGGAGCTTACTAACATGTTTCAGATGAATTAGATCCATTACAAATTATCGTTAGCAATAAAGAATTGCATCCCTAATACAAATGCTATGACATTACAGGGTATCAGTTGTTCTTCTTTTAGGTACTTTTTTTCCTTCCTGATTCTGTTCAAATTCAGGGCACCTCTATACTGACTTGTCCAGCAGAGCCAGACAGAGGGGCGGCAGGGGACGCCCTTGCTGTGAGTAAGTTCCTTTGAGGGTGGATCTAGTGGGGACCAACTAATGCCAAGGTGAGGGGAGGGTTTCAGCATCTTCCAAACCTCACACAGGACCACACCCCGCTGTTTTCAGTCCCAGGGAATGTTACAGTCTCTGTGGTCATGTGGTAAAAATTTTTATAATTGTTCTTGATATTCAGAACTGTAAAACAGTAACATTTTCCAGTACCTACAGAGCACCGACCTCTGGAATCTTTATAAAATTGAAATGTGCTTTAGGAATATAACTCTCATTTACAAAATTTTATTTTTTTCCATAATTATGTTTCTCAACATTTAAAGTAAATACATAGAGTATTTATAAAGGTATTTCTCCTTGGACAAGGGTTAAAAAAATGAAAGAACAAGTTTCAAGTTGTGTGAACATTTACTAATAGGGATCATTTGGCTATCGTCACGCATCCCAGAAGGGGCTTGTTTCTAGGGAAATGGAAACTCTACATGGGACGAGTCATGCGTATACCACTCAGTAAGTGATCACTAAGCATCTACTGTGTGCTAAGTGAGTTGAGTAATGATGGGAAAGAACAGTCTTTATTCTCAGGCTTGTTCTTCGGACAACATCCGCATGGAAAAAAATTAATTTACACCTACCCTGACTTCCCTTACGGTGTTTCTTACTGCAATTTACCTCCACGATGTGACTAGAGGTTCGATGTGTTGTACCCCGGAAGCCAGTACTGCTCAGCAGCGCCTCAAGTGGCCTGGTCGACAGAGAGGCTTATGGCTGAAAACGCTGGACTTCAGAATATGCTTGGCTTCAAGTTTTACAGTTTTTTTGTTCTTGTTATCTAAGAAAAGCAAATGTGAGGCATACAGTATCAGGCAAAGAAAATCAAAGAAAAGCTATTTCACTGGAAATAAAGGGTGATTAGTATAAATCAATACAGTACAGATAAGGAATAAAAATCTAAAAGTTTTTCTGTGTTAAAAATCAAATAGCCAACTCGGCCCAGACTAGAAATCTGAAAGACAAGGAAAAATAATTAAAAGGACAAGAAGAATTTCACTGACATCAGTAATGAATTCAGGCTTCAGACCAGCAGTCCCCACGCTGTGTCTCATTTAATCCTCACAACCACCCTTTAAGATGAGTATTTCAGACAAGGAAATGGAAGCTATAAAAGTTAAATGAGCAGCCTGAGATCACCCGAGATCGGAATTCAGAACCAGGCCTTCCCAGCTGCAAAGCCCTGGGAGCCCTCCCCACTGCACCATGCTAGTAAGTGCAGAGTCTGCTAAGGAGTCCGGGAAGGGTGGTGGCCGCCAGAGAAGGGCACTTGGTCTGGGTCTTGAAGGTGAGGTAGGTTCCAGATTTCAGGAACATCTCTGCAACATTTTACCTGGGGGTCAGGAGGGTTGTTGATTTAAATCCACCCATGGGAAAAGATGAGATAGCTGTGCCATCGTGGGACTGAGGTCTCTGGGAGTGAATGCTGATGAAGACAATGGTCCCATTAAAATGATGATCCAGTCCTGAAGTTGATTTTGAAATCATCTCAGTGAAAAATTTTAAATTAATCTTCAAAATATGCCTCATGCACACTTTAACTCATCTCGGGTTCACCACTTCCTATGATTTTACCCCAAAAGGGGGGGCATGTTCAACATGCTGCCTGCAGCAAATTTCCATCTGCACCTGAGTGGCCCCCAAAAAGTGAATTAAAAGGTACAGGTAATCCAAGGAAAGTGGACAGAGCTTTAATGAAATCTTTAAAAAAAAAATCAGTATTAAATGTGGCTAAATGTTAATAGTTGTTAAATTTGTGTGGTAAGCATTCAGGAGGCTGAGGCAGGAGGATGGCTGTGAGTTCGAGGCCAGCCTCAGCTACATAGTGAGCTCAATTTGAACTACATAGTGAGACCCAGTCTCAAAAAACAAACAAAAAATTCTGTGGTAAGTACACAGGCACCTAACACATCTTATATTTCTTTATGTTTGAAATATAATTACACATTTTAAATATAGTAGCTAAAGAAGTCAGAGCCACGAACACCAGCAATCATCACAACAACAGAAAAGAAAATACAAAGTCAAGGTGAAGTGTTTAAAAGAATCACCCTTTTGAAAAGACGTGACATAACTAAAGCGAAGCATTAACCAAGATGTGCATGTGACCAAGATTGAGTAACCAAAGTTTTCTCCTTCTTTAGAAAAGAATTAATGTTTAACCACTAGATTGCACTCAGTGGTGTTCAAAGAATACCATAAAACACACTGTTCTCTTTGACTGAATTAATGCCAAATTAGACACAACTTTGAAACTTCGTGACTTTCCAGGGCCTGGAAGTCACCTCCTTAGGAAGTACTGGCCATATTTCTCTGTCTGAGCTCTCTTGTCTGAGCTCTTTCGGCAGCCACAGTAATGGTTCTGGGGAGGGGAGGCAGTTAGAGGTTGGAAACGCGCCCTCCCGGGGTTGGAAGAAAATCTGCTCCTTCTCCCAGTCTGCAGTTTGCCGAATTCACTGCGCCGCTCTCCAGCCGCGGGGCTGATTTCCCAGCGTGCCTTGCGGCCTGGCGGCGGGGGGCGCCCTACCTGCTTCTGAGGGACAAACATGGCTTCCATCGCCAGGGCTGGGGCCACGAATGTGAGCCACAGACAGCGAGCCAGGCGCCCGGGAGGCCGGCAGAACAGCCCCCTCAACCGCCTGCCTTCTCACTCACCGTCCAGCGACCCCTCTGCTGGGACAGGACTTGCTGCCGGCGGCCTGGTTGAATGGGGCCCACCCTTTGGGGTAAAATTGTAGGTTTTCCAACTTTGTCTCACTGATTTTTAGTTCTTTATGTAAACAGAATACAAACTCTTCGTCAGTTGTAGATCCTCTCATCTACTTCCAAACTTTCCAAATCATTATGTGTTAGGAGTGTATTGGGTAAACAATATAGATTTTTAAGAATCTTCATATGCATTTAGTATATTTACAAATAATATGATTACTAGTATATTTTTACTCATATTTTATTTTAGTTTTACTCATTTTTTATTTATTTCTATATAGTGTATACTTTATATTGGCTATAAAAAGAATATATATTCTCTTTCCTCTCATTTATATTTATATATATTAGTATACATTATACACTATTATACATTATATGGTATACATATATATTATACTCTGTTTCTTTTCATTTCTTTCCTACTTTCTATACCATCATTAAGTTCTCCATAGACCCCATTTCCCTCTGTTACTTTGTAGGTTGTATATTCTATTTCTATTCTCATAACAGTTACTCTTACAGTTTAACAAGCAAACGTGACTCAACAAAATTAAGATTAATTAATACATATACTTCTCTGCATAACAGAAGGAACCTGAAACACTTTCATTACTACTTCATATTTCTCATGTGTCCCTCCATTAGTCATTATGAAGCACACTATCTAATAGCTCTTTAGCACGGGTCTTTGTCTCAAAACTGTCTTTATTTTGTCCTCATTTCTGTAGTGATTCTTTTGCATGGTGTAGAGTTCCAGGCTGACAGTCATTTTCCCTTAGCACTCACATGAATTCATTGCCTTTTCTACCTGTTGTTGCTGATGGAAAATTTGCTTTCATCTACCCACTTGTATCTTAGTAAGCAATTTGTCCTTTATTCCTGGTGGCTTTTATATTTTCTCTTTATAGTCTGAATTTGTACTAAAGTGTGCTTAGGTGTGCCTTTTTAAAAAATAATTTCTTCTTGGGGCTCATTGTACCTCCAGATTATGAGACAGCATGACTGCTATTAATTCTGTTTCTTCCTTAAAGATGTTATCTTTTCTGTCACTTCTGTTAGATGTATGTTATGCCGTTCAGTTGTCCTTTAAATGTCTTAACTTCTCTTTTGTTATTCTATTGTCATTTTGCTATAAACTGAGAAATTTTCACAGAATTTTATTCTTTGATCATTTTTTAGATTGATTAGCCACCTCCTTCTTTTACCTATCTGTGGTAAGTTATAATAATGTCCCCTGTGCTTCACTCTTCCCAGAATCCACACCCCATTTTTATATAGCTATGTAATGCAGTAAAAGACTCACTGCTCACAAGTTGAGTGAGCTGTCCTGCTCCTTGTCTCTGGACTTGGCCATGTCACTATTTTGGTCAAGAAAAGGAGGCAGAAATGACAATGTTCCAGTTGCCCTTGCACTCTGTGTTAGTCAGCTTTCCCTCACTGTAACAAAATACCCAATTTAAGTAACGTAGGAGGAAAGATTTATTTTGGCTCAGTTTCAGGGGTTTCAGTCCATGGTTACTCTCCCCTATCAGTTTGAGCCTGTGGGAGACAGAACATCATGATGGGGAGCTCAAAGCAGAGCAAAGCTCCTCGCCCCGTGGTGACTGAGACACCAGGAGAGAGGAAGGGGTTAGGGTCTCGATGTCCCCTTCCTTGGCACACTCCAATGATATAACTTCCTCCCACCAGGCCCCACCTCTAATGCTTCTACCCCTGCTCAGTAGCGCTACAGGCTGGCAACCAGACCTTTAACTGATGAGACTCCAGGGCACATGCCGGCTCCACATTGTGACACACTGCTATTGTCATCACAGTTGCGTGGGCAGGCTAGTCTGCTGGAGGATGAGACGCTGTGGACCCGAGCCAAGCCACTCCGGCCACCCAGCCGAAGCCAGCCCACACCAGCCAACAGTCCCCGAGCTCCCAGCAGTGAGCAAGCTCAGCCAAGGCAGCAAAGCCACCTTGCCAGGTCCAGCTGACGCCAGACACCTGCCTCCCAGGTCCCGTGACAGTAGGGTCATTGTAGCAATACGTACTAATGTTCCAGGCCTGGAGGTTTGTGTTTCAATAACTGTTTTTGTTTCATTTGTAGGTCTACTAACTTTTACTTTTTCTATTTTTTTAAATAGTGTGTTACTCCTCCTACATATTCCTTTTTTTTAAATTTTATTTTAATGGGACATTTTAGATGTACATGGTGATAACATTCATCATACGGGATTTGTACCTGTACATGACATTTCTTGTTGCTGCTTTTTTTCCCATTCCCCTCCCGTCCCCTCACCCCCTCCTCCCTCCCTATTTACAACAGATTTGTTTCCATTTTTTCCTTCCATTTCTTATTTCTCTTGTCCCTCTTTTCCTTTGCCCCTCCCTTGTTCCCTTTCCCATTTGGACATTTTCTTCCCTTTCCCAATATA
>PVJO010007329.1:54460-82573 GCA_004026905.1 Hystrix cristata
AAAAAAAAAAAAAAAAAAAAGAGTATGGTCTCAAGATGCATCCATTTACCTAGGAATATCTTAAGCTTATCATTCTTTATGGCAGAGTAGTACTCCATTGTATAAAAAAACCACATTTTCTTAATCTATTCTGCTGTCGATGGGCATTTGGGCTACTTCCAAGATTTAGCTATTACAAACTGTGCTGCTATAAACATGGGTGTGCATATATTGCTGCAGTATGATGCTTTTAAATCTTTTGGGAAGATACCAAGAAGGGGAATAGCTGGGTCAAATGGAATCTCTAGTCCTACTTCCCTGAGGAATCTCCACACTGATTTCCATAGTGGTTGTACCAGTCTACATTCCCGCCAACAGTGGAGAAGGGTTCCTTTTTCTCCACAGCCTCTCCAGCATTTGTTATTGGCTGATTTGTTGATAATAGCCATTCTTTGTGGAGTGAGGTGTAACCTCAGGGTTGTTTTAATTTGCATCTCTTGAATGGCCAGTGATGTTGAACATTTTTTCATATGTCTATCTGCTGTTTCTACTTCTTCATCTGAGAAGTGTCTATTCATTTCAGCTGCCCACTTTTGGATTGGGTCTTTAAATTTGGGGGGTTTGATTTTTTTGAGTTTTTTATATATTTGAGATGTTAGTCCTTTGTCAGAGGGACAGCTGGCAAAAATTTTTTCCCATTCTGTGGGTTGTGCCTTTCCTCTGTTGGTAGTTTCTTTTGCTGTGCAAAAGCTTTTTAGCAAGATCAGGTCCCAGTTGTTGATTCTTTGTGATATTTCCTGGGCAACTGGGGATTTGTTCATAAAGTCTTTGCCTACACCTATGTCTTCAAGAGTTCTGTTTTAATATTTAGATCTTTGATCCACTTTGATTTTAGCTTAGTGGATGGGGAAAGATGTGGGTCTAATTTTAACCTTCGGCATGTGGAGAGCCAGTTTTTCCAGCGCCATTTATTAAAGAGGCTATCTTTCTTCCAGTGAGGTTGTTTGGCCCCTTTGTCCAAGATAAGGTGACTGAGAGTGTTTGGACCTGTTTCTTCATCTTCTAATCTGTTCCATTGGTCCTGGGGTCTGTTTTTGTGCCAGTACCATGCTGTTTTTATTACAGTAGCTTTTTAGTATAGTTTTAAGTCTATTTAATCATTTTGAATGGGTATTTTGTAACTTCTTTCAGGTTGTTTAGTACCTCAAGATCTTCGGAGTGTTAATCCTAAGTGTTTGTTACAGCTGATTTTTTTCATGAAGAGTTCTTTTCCCTATTTTATCTACAGTTTTTATATTTTAGTCCATACCTGTTTTTTCTATGGGAATCCAGTACAATGTACATGGGTTCATAAAAGTGTTCATAGTTTTGTATTTACTTCTTCCAGATGCTCCAAGTGTATCTCCAATCTAGGGCCAGTTTCGTATTAATCTTCTGAAGATTTTAGGACAACGCTGTGGCATAAACTATCATGCTACAACCATACATGACATTTTATTTCAGAGACTTTTTGCTACCTACATTTCCTGACAGAGACAAATTTATTTTGCATTTCAAGACTGGTTATTGGAATTTTTACTCTCTTTCACCAAAGGTACGGAATTTCCAGGGTCCTAGCTCAATGCCAGGGTCTCAGGCCCAACCAGCCCCTCCTGCAGGCCGAAACCGTGTGCACACATTGGGTAAAACCTCGGCACCTTGGGCATAAAGGCCTGTTCCGAGTCTGATCCCCTCTGGGCCATGGTAACCTCGGCTCGTGAGCTGTAGTCTGCAGTTCTGAAGCCTGCAGTTATGTCTCATTAACAGGCTCACACATGTTAATCTTTACACTATATTCCTTTCGTTTGCTAGGAAATTTATGTGGCTCAATGTGCCATCTTGCTGGCACATGTTTTGTTTAATAAGCAAAAATAATACTCCAAAAATTAGAAAGGGAATTTTTAAACTGACCTGGTTCTCAAGGAAAAGAGAAACATTCAGTATACAAAGAAAATGGTAGTGGACACAAAGTTTTCTTTAAAATAACCTTGACTTTTTTTAAGCATTAAAAATAGCTTCTATCTTCGTTAAGCACTAAAGAATTAACATAAGCAGTTTTGGACATATGATTATGTTTTTCTAAAATAGGTATTTCACATATTTCTGCTATATACTGTTATTTAACTTACGAGAATATATCCATTCCTTTATTTTCCCAGCAACACTTGAATCTTATTCCTGTAACTCATTTGAGGTGTAAGAATACTGCATATCAGCATTTAGAATAAGACACAGGCATGATACTATATTTTTTAACCTTAAGTTTTATTTGAAAATAGTTTAAAATAAAAATCTTTAAATAGATTATTTTGAAATGTTACACGGCGGGAGAATGGTAAGAGGAACAGAGTATAGACGTTCACATTAATTCCAATTCTCTACTTCTTTGCCTTAATCCCTTTTCCAGTCCCACACTAATGAGGGCACAGTCTGGTGGACAAAATAGAGAGGCTGTTTATTTGATCTATGTTTTTGATCTATGTTTTTTGATCTATGTTATAATTCTGTTTCAAGGCAGAAGAACTATTCCCAAAGTTTGGTCTATTCAAATTTGAGCTGAGCTAGCCAGGAAAAAGAACGATGGCTTTAATAAGCTTGAAGATAGTTAAGCATCAAAATGTAAAAATAGGCCAACAATATAGCAAACGATGCATTGTTCTTGAGTATAATCAGCATGTGGATAAATGGAAAGTAATTGTATTCAAAGAAAGGCCACACTCCTGGCTCTGGAAGCAGTAGGAGACAGTAAGCACTATTCCATCACAGAATACAAATGCTGTTTGTTTCAAAATGGTAGACCAACAAATCACACCAAAAGAGGCAAGGTCATGAACTGAAAACATAATTCTTTTTAAGCCAAAAGGACTCCTATGTCTTGGACAAGCTCGTTGTCTTTCTACACTTTAATTTTGTTGTTGTTTTCACTTGAAAAGTGTAGATAATAGTAATTGCCATGCAGGGGGACTGGGAAGGTTAAATGAGAAAATATATATTAAATACCTTGTTTATAAGACACACAATAAAGGATGACAATCATTATTTTAATACTCATTATCTGTATATATTCTTTTTTTAAAAATTATGGAACATGTAATTGAAGAAATGCGAAATACTGTGTGGTTCATGGAACCCAAATCTCTTAGTCAAATAAGAAGACTCCAAAAATGAGATTCCTGGAAAGCCAAGGAAATTTATGTGGCTGCATGAATCTAAGCTCTGGGGTGTCAGGCGTCAGTTACTGAAGACGATCCCACTAAACGGCCTGCGTGTCTGTGTACCAGTGGTGCCCAGCAGGCAGGAAAGTGACCCTACTGATGCACACTCTGAGTACGACCAGCTTTCCATTTGTTCACACTGATTATGCAAAAGAAGGATGAATGAGGTAGCACGGAGCTCACCCCTCTCTCGACGACTCTGATTAGCCTGATCTCATCCCACATTACTCTGAAAGACACATACTCACTGTTGGCAGGTCAGGGAGAAAATACTGAAAAGCCCCATTAAAAAAAAAAATTGTCCTTAAAATGCATGTGGGTGAAATGTGTAAGTTGAGAAAATTATTGAGTGAAATGGGTAGGGTTTAGCAGGATTTAATCATCTTATTTGTCTTGTTCTCCTAAGTTTGTCTAGTGATGATAGGGGCTTTGTGCACGTGATCTTGTTTCTTCTTTGTAACAGCTTCTTCAACGTTATAATGGGGGTATTTTTATTTTAAAATGTTAGTCCACTTTTCCCAGACCCCACAGGTGGTAAACAGTCCATCTCTCTCTGAAGTTAAATTCTACTTTCCCCAACGCTTGTGCATTCTATCTGAGAAGTATACCTAGGCACACTTAATTTTTTTATAATTTGAGTATTTTTTAAGACCACATGAAAATAGTTGCTTAATTAATAGTTTCGGTGAATAATGTCAAAGTAGTGGAGAGGAAAGAACACTGGGTTAGGAGCCAGGATAGCAGGGTTCTGGTCCCAGCTGCAAAATAGACTGACCATTCAGTCATGAGAAAACCATATTCCTTTTCATGTTTCCAAGTATCTCCTCTATTATGTGAGAGTAGATAGTTAATACTTCATTCAGACCAATAGAGCTGAACATATATTATAAGGCATGATAATTTCCGGGCAGGGATAGGTAGAGATAGCTTGTCTAGAATGGATAGAGATGTTCTATCTCAATGGGAAGTTGCTGCAAGCTCCAAGATATTTCATTTGGTTCTATGAGTGAGATGGAATCTGTGTATTAATTCCAACAAGAAAAAGGTTAGTCTTGTTGGAATTAGAGTTGTTAACTATATAAAGAGTTGTTAACTGTAAGACTAAGAAATTGGCTGGCAAGAAGTGATCTCTAAATATAGAAATAGCAGATGTAAGGATCAGCCACTACCCCTAAGGCTGAGCTAGCGCATCCCTGACAGATCTTCCACTAAGCCTGAGACCCGCACCTGATTAATGAGACCTTTGGGAGGTAATTAATTCCTGAGGGTGGAACCACCTGACTGGGATTAATGCCCAAAGAGTTTTCTAGTTTTCTTTCTGCCTTGTGAAATGACCAAAGTCAGCAGTGTGTAACCTGGAAGAGGGCCCTCACCAAAACCTTGTCGACATCCTATTATGTTGGCTTCCTGGTTTTGACTCCAGCCTCCAAAGCTTTAAGATGAATTTCTGTTTCTTATGAGCCACCTGGTCTATGGTACTTTGTCATAGCTACCTGACCTAAGACATTTGGGAGTGTATGGCTTTGGCTTATGGAATGGCAATGAAGTCACTGATGCCTACCAGTATGAGTTTTTTTAAATATTCTTTGTATGATGTCAGGGAAAGTTGTTCAAAAAGAGGTGTCTCAGTAGAGAGATTTTGCTACAAAAGGGCCCTGAGGTAGCTGCTGGCCACAATGCAGTGTAGGAGCCAGGCCCTAGAAATGCTGTGCACATTATAGGAGCTGCATGTTTGAGGGGTCTGAGTCCTGGAGAAGCTGTTACCTATAGGAGCTAAAGACAGCTTGCCCAGGGAGCTCACTGGAGCAAGAGACTTCTCCCACAGGTGTCTCGCCAGCACCCTCCACTGGCATAGCTTATCGTTGTGCCCAGCGGCAAAGGAGAACTAAAGAGCTTCATTTTCACAGAGCAAGCAAAAAGGGTGAATCTGGAGCCAAGAGGGATTAAGTTAATAACTTGCACAGATCCTATACTTACGAGTCCTTAAGGGCATGTAGTTGTGGCCATGAGGTTAAGACAATGGACTTGAACTCCATTAGGGTCTCCCCACGCAGGTTGGAATCCTGCTGATTATACAAGAGTATTTTCTTTGCAGGTATTAAAAAGAAAGGAGTTGCCAGGTCTGATAGTGCACACCTGTATTCCCAGCACTTGGGAGGGTGAGGCAAGAGGATTGCAGCAAGTTCGAGGCCAGCCTGGACTACATAGGGAGACCCTGTCTCAACCTCCCTCCCCCACAAATAGAAAGAAAGAGGTCCTTAAAGGCTCCATTAGAAGATTTATAGATCTGATAAACAAATTCAACAAAGTAGCAAGATTCAAAATCAACATACAAAAATCAATAGCTTTTCTGTACACCAATAACAAACTCACTGAGAAAAAACTCAGGAAAACAATTCCTTTCACAATAGCTTCAAAAAAAAAAAAGCCTAACAAAGGAGGTAAAAGGCTGCTACATGCACAGAAAATTACAGAAGAAAAATCAAAGAAGATAGAAGATGGAAAGACGTCCCATGTTCATGGATCAGCAGGATTAATATTGTTTAAATGGCCATATTATCAAAAGTGATCTACGAAGTCAATGAAATACCCACCAAAATACCAAAGACATTTTTCAAAGAACAACAACAACAACAACAAATTGCTAAGATTCGTATTGAAGTGCAAAAGACCCATAATAGCCAAAGCAATACGGAACAAAAAGAACAATGCTGGAGGCATCACAATACCTGATTTCAAAATAGACTTCAAAGTCACAGTAACAAAACAGCATGATACTGGAATAAAAACAGTCATAGGTAAATGGGTGCAACTCGAGAACATGATTTTAAGTGAAATAAGTAAGACACACAAGCTCAGATATTGCATGGTTTCTCTTACATGAAAAAATATATATAGAGAGAAAGACAGAGAGAGAGCAAAAAGAAGATAGATGATTAGGAAGGAGGGAAAAGTTCAAATAATTCCCTATATTACCTGTTCCACTGTTTCAAAAGTATTTTAATATATAAGCTAATTTGTTTCATTTATACTACTATATTCTCCTAGTTCGTCGAAAAAAATGTTTTATGCAATTACGTGTTTCTTCTTCATAAGTGAAAATCCTTCTAGACCATGTGTTGAACTTGAAATAACTACTTTGAAAACAACGATACATGGTATAATAACTATTATTATTCTCCTATTATTTTGTTAAGAAATTTGGTTTTATTTTTTCATAAAATAAAAAAATACATGTAGATTGATGGAATAAACCGGATGTCACAAAAATAAACCTATGAAACTAAAGTCATCTGTTTCTTGACAAAGGAGCCAAAAACAAAAGTAGGAGAAAAGGCAGCCTCCGTAACAAATAGTGCTAGGAAAACTGGTTATCTATATGTAGAGGACTGAAACTAGATCCATATCTCTTGCTCTGTACAAAAATCAACTCAAACTGGACCAAAAACCTAAATATAAGACCTGAGTCCTTGAAATTGCTGGAAGAAAATATAAGGGAAACACTTCAAGATACAAGCACAGGCAGCGATACCCTGAACGGGACTCCAATAGCTCAGGGAATAATAGAAGCAACAAACAGGATTGAATCCAATTAAAAAGCTTCTGCACAGCAAAGAAGTGAACAGAGTGAAAAGACACCCTATGTCTTTTTGTAATGTTGGTTATGTCTAAACAACAGAGTGAGAAGACACCCTGCATAGTAGAAGGAAATCTTTGTCGGCTACTCTTCCAACAGGATTAATATTCAGAACATACAGAGAACTCAAAAATCTTAACACCAAATGACCGATAATCTAATCAATAAATGGGTAAGTGAATTGAACAGACCCTTCTCAAAAGAACAAATGGCCAACAATTATATGGAAAAATGCTCAACATCTTCAGCCATCGGGGAAATGCAAATGAAAATTACATTGAGATCCCACCTCACCCTAGTCAAAATGTCTATCATCAATGATACAAAAAATGAAATAGTAATGCTGGCAAGGATGTGGAGAGAGGGAACCATTGTACATTGCTTCTTGTAATGTTAGTATAGCTGCTATGGAAATAAGTATGGAAGTGCCTCAAAAACTAAACATAGAATGATAGTAGGACCCAGTTATACCACTCTTTGGTATATACCAGAAAGAATTAATGTCAGTGTATTAGAGAGACACATACCTAACCATGTTTATTGTAGCACAATTCACAATAGCCAAGATATGGAATTAGCCTAAGTGCCTGTCAGTAAATGGATTTTTAAAAATATGGCATATATACACAATGGAATATTATTCAGCCATAAAGAAAAACAAAATCATGTCACTTGTAAAAAAAAAAATGGAACTGGTGATCATCATGTTAAGCAAAATAAACCAGACTCAGAAAGATAAATACAATACGTCTTCCCTAATATGTGGAATCTAAGCGAAAAAAAGGGAGTGAGAGGTCATAAAAATAGAAGAGACACTATTAGAAAAGATAAAGGAGAGGGGCAGGGGGACAGGGGGCAGGGGAGGATAAGAGAGAGTTAAAATGGAGTGGACACAATCAAAGTAGGTTAAACGTGTATGAATATGCCACAATGAAACCCATTATTCTGTATAATTAATATGCACTAATAAGAATATATATACTTATTATATATATACTTTAAAAACAATTTCTCAAAAAGAAAGATTTGGTTTCATGAGCTATGTTTTATTATACCTTATCAATCAGTTCTAGAGGCAGCAAACCAAAGGTCTACAAACTAAACCCAGGTCTCTTGGGCAGCGAAAAGTTACACAATTTTGAATATAAATGCTTTAAGGGAGGTCATGCGTCTTTTAGGTTGCCACAGTTATCAGTAACTGCCCATCATCTTACCTGCATCAGGCAGACTTCACACAGGTCGATGCCAAGCCCCTGTCAGGACCTGAGTTTGTTATCTTTGACTAGGTACCTATCTGCTCATTTCACAGATTGTAAAATCAGAGTTCAGAGAAATTAAACAATGTGTTTACACTGGTCACGTTCACCCACATTCCCTTCTCTATCATGTTGAAACAAAATATAAAGTGGGGGTAATAAATAAAGCTATCTTTAATGCCATTTGCTCTCAACATTTTAACTTCCTTTGGATTTGAGCTGTTTTTACTGCAGAGGTTTTGCTTGTTTGCATAAAATCAGGAGTTTATTGGAAGAAGTGTGTTCAGGTAATTCTCCAGGGCAAGAAAATAACCAGGACCTTATCCACACTTGTTTGTCTTCAGGTTAATGGCCCTGATATTAAGTGTGCCCTAATATAAAATCCCATTCAAAATATCTGAAACAAAACAGCACCTCACAATCTGTAATTACTCCTGCAAAAACAATTTAAATGATTCACTTTTTTTCCCCTCTCTTGCATTTTCAAAGCCATTACTTTCCATCTGATGAGGTTGTAGAGATTTCTATCACTTTACTAGAATGGGAAATCTATGCTATTTTCATTAAGTAACTAAATGTTAGGCCATTTCCAGTTCTTAAATAATTTCACACTTGGCAAAGTAAGAGGGAAAGCTTTATTTCAGACTTTTTGCAGGATTGCTGCTGCTGTTGGTAGTAGGAATGCATCACTATTGAAGAATACATTATGGTTTGTGATATGCTTTTACACAGTATTTTATTTTAAATAAATCATGAGACTTTTTGTTCTTAACTAATACATAAAAATTGTATATATTTGCAAGTGCTATGGAATGTTCAGCACATGCATACATGCATAATGTTTAAATCAGGTTAAACATTTATCTCCTCAAATATTTATCATTTATTGGTAGTGAAAACTTTCAAAAGCTTTCCTTCTTGCCTTTTGAAATGTACAGTACACAATTGTTACCTATAGTCACAATATTGTACAGTGATCCTCCAGAGCTTCTTGGTCCTAACTGTAATTTAGTGCCCATTGATCAGCCTCTGACTTCTCTCCATCCCTTCACTCTCTCTGGCCTCTGGTAATGACCAATCTAATCTCACCATCTACGAGATCAGCCTTTCTAGATCCTAGGTATGAGTGAGGTCATGTGGTAAAGGTCTTTCTGGGCCTGACTCATTTAGCTTAAAATAATTATAACTAGTTCCATTATATCCATGTTGTCACGAATGACAGAAATTACTTCTTTTTATGGCTGAATAGTATGCCGTTGTGTATATGCACCATATTTCCTTCATCCATTCATCAGTTCATGAATGCATAGGTTGCTTCCACTTCTTGGCTGTTGTGAATAGTGCTGTGATGAACATGGAATCATTAGACATTTTATTTGCTAGCTCCTCAAAGTCCTAGGTGCTAAACAATTGGAAAACATTCGGGGCTGGGGATTTAGCTCAGTGGTTAGAGTGCTTGCCTTGCAAGCCCAAGGCCCTGGGTTCGATCCCCAGCACCAAAAAAAAAAAAAAAAAAAAAAAAAAACAAAAAAAAAAACATTCCAGTTAATTCCAAACACAAACTTAAGATTAATTACTCTAAAAATAAATTAACACAATAATAAATTAACACAAACTTAAGATTAATTATTCTAAAAATAAATAAAGATTTTTAATGACCAACCCCCCCAATAAAGTTGGTAACTATTGAGATTTTAGGTAAATATATGAGTTTCAGAATTTAATCTAGAAGGAATAAAAATGGCAGAGCAATGAGTGCCAGCAAATGAGATTCTCCAGGACAAAGTGGGGAATAACAGGGAATCAGAGCATGACAGTTTATGTATCTTCCCTGGCCAATCACTGAACTTCTCAATTCGTTGTTTTTTCATTCCATCATGCAGGTTGGATTCCATGTTCCTTTACAACTTCCTGTTCACGGAAAGGTAGAAAGAAGGGCTCTCTACATCCCTCATTTTGTTTGTCCTTCTCTATCTTCATCCCATAGGGAAAGAGTTTTGTTTGTTTTTAAACATCAAAATTATACCATGTGGTATAATCCTGATTCACTCATTCATTCAAATACATTTGAAAGCCTACATCCTGTCAGTATTGTTTGGTATAAGATGGCAGCAGGGAAGCAGAGACCTCCTGCACTCTTCTGTAGCCTCTATGCTAATGGAAACTGGTTTATCAAGTACTCACAGAGCAAGTCAGGTAATGAGCGCTATGGCAAGAAAGGAAAGAGAGAACAAGTGGGTGAGCGCTGTGGGTCTAAATGAGGTGATCAGGAAAGGCTTTCCAGAAAAGGCAATAATTCAGAAAAAAAATCTACATTATTCAAGAAAAGGCTATGTTCGTATTGCAAATATTCCCTCTACAACTGCTTAAATCAGATTCAAAGGGATGATTGTGAAATTGTCAGCTTGAGCGTGGGGGAGAGGAACAGAAGGTGGGGGCGTAGCACCCTGGGTCCTTTCTAGCAATGGTTTGAGCACTTGCAACATGTCTGACACTCAGAAAATATGTGTTGAATTTGAGTACAGTGAAGCTTTTAACTACTACACGTAAATCAAGTCAATGTAACAACCCTATCTAGAACGGTATTTTTGGAACTCTGGGATGATGGACCGCCTTTACAGTTAAACTGATTCCCAGCTCTGCACCTTGTCCATCTGACACTCTTCAGAGGGAAAAAAATTGATACTATCTTGGTGTGGGCAATATAGCATATTATACGAGAAGTCTCAGCTGTATGAGAAAGGAGGAAACACCTGCTCACCCAGATCCAAGGGCTTGTGGAAAAAGAAAAATGTTACAGATCAACTCTTTGCGTTCTATCCCTGGATCAAACCTTGGGGCTGCACACCTCTGATAGCTATGGAAGATCTGAGCATCAGAGATCTTCCCATTGGTCTGAGGAAAGCTGCATGCCCCTATGTGTGGCCACAGGTTCCAGGAGTGGTAACGCAAAAGCTGAAGGAAGTTGTCCAGAGAGACGATCCTGAGGTTGAATTCCTGGTTTCCTAAGACTTGTTCAGGGTATTTGTGGAGCTGCACTGTCCAATACAGTAGCCACTGAACACATAAGGCCACTTCGATTAAGATGTAAAGTAACCAAAGTTAAATAATGTTTTAAATTTGGCTCCTTACTTGCTGTAGCCACACTTAAAGTGCTCCATATGTGGCTGGTGGCTGCTGTATTAGTCTGGGCAGATAGAGAACATTTCCATCATCACAGAATGTTCTACTGGACAGCAGTGGTTACAGCAGTGATCAGTAAACTTTCTGTAAAGGCAGTGATAGGAAATATTTTTGGCTTTGTGGACAAAATGTAAAATGACTCAATGCTGCTGCCGTAGCATGAAAGCAACGATGACCCATACATAAGTCGGAACAGGCATAACTATGTCCCAATAAAACTTTATTTCAAAGCAGGTATTGGCCCAAGAGCCTCAGTGCCTGGGCTAGAGGACTCAAAAGTTCCCATGTGCTTCAGTGAAGGGACAGGAGCTACTGAAAGAATCAAGACCTTAATGGAGGCCTGGGTTAGGGACAGATTGCCTGATCCCTCTGCCCAAAGGAGAGACAGGTCCAGGTGCAAATCAGCATGTGGAGGCCAAGGGCCAGACTTGGCGCTGTGGGACAGCTCATGAATTTGAATACAGGCTCAAAGCCATTTTGAGAAAGAGTCGGGGAGAAGAACGAAATTAGAAAGACCAACTCCATATAAATCAAATGATCTTACAGTGGTTGTTTACATGGAAGAGACAATGATGCTGTATGTTGGCAACTGTAGGTCACCCCAACCCCACGTGCTCCTACCCTCTGTGCTGGAGGAGTGGAGTTCAGGTGGATGTTTGGACCTGTTTTATAAAAACATAAATCAGTCACCATTTCTTTGCATCTCTAGGATGCAGTGTAAGTCAATGCTGCTACACAATGTTTTCTCATATGCGCATAAAAACAACTTAGGAAAGTTTTTGCACTCTTTCCAGGAGCACTAATTTGGGCTATGTCATCTCTAACTCCCCACGATCATCGGAATGATAATATGCACTAAGGTATTGCCTAGTGGAACCACTGGCCTTCGAAGGTGGTGCCTGGGCTCCTGTTTCATGGCTTGTGATAAACCTCTGAGCCACTCTGGGCCTCAGTGACCTTATCTGCCACACAGGATGATGAATCAAATGCCGCCTAAGTTCTTTTCAAACTCAGAGACAATAATGTCACGACTTATCTAAAAGATATCTGGCAGGGTTATATATAGTGAGCCCATCCATGTCAATAAATAAAATCTTTGCCTTATTTGAAAGTTTCTTCCAGTTGACAGGAAAATTCTGGCATTTGACACTTGGATAGTTATAAAATCATCTTATCACTCAAACCATATTAATCAGGCTACCATAGCAAACTTTTAAAAAGACCTTTACTTTCATATAGTTCTAGAGGCTGAAAGTCTGAGGTTGGAGTGTGAGCATGGCCAAGTTCTGGAAAGGGTTCTTTTCCTGCCTCGCAGAACTGCCACCTTCTCACTGTGTCCACATTGGGAGGAGGGCTCTCTTGAATATCATTTTAAAAGGAAAGTAATCCTGTTAAGGAGGCCCCACCCTCACGACCTTACCTAAATCTAATTATCTGCCGAAATCTATATCTCCAGATGATACCACGTAGTCATGACGGAACTTACTGCTTTGATAACTCTCAACTGACTTTGGGACCTTCTGTGTTGTCTTCATTTTCATCCCTCCACTCATCTCTTTTCCTCTTCACCCCTCTGATATCTAACCAGGAAATATTTGATTGGCCTGGACAGTTCCCTTTTTCCCTTTATGGTGAACACGATATTAACAACTCCTTTTCCCTTCTCAGGTTTCTGAGCCATTCACCTTCCTCTTCCAAAATCCTTCTCATTGCCAAGAACTAGGATTTCTGGAAAATGGTAATTCTAAAACTAGGGCAGAATTTATACAAAATGGTCTTGGAGCATCTTATAGTGCCAAAAAATAAAGAAGTACCCAAAAAATCGGTGGGATATACTAATCTGCTAGAGCTGCCATAAAAAAAGTCCCATAAACTGGGTGACTTGGGCAACAGAAATTTATTCCTCACAGTTCAGGAGACTAGAAGTCTCTTCCTTCTCACTGTGTTCCCATGTAGCCTTTCCTCTGTGCATATACACTTGCGTGCGCGCGCACACACACACACACACACACACACACACTCAGATCGAGTTGGGGGAGGCACTTCTGTGTTTCTTCTTGTCCCTTTTCTTCTTCAGGTGCTGGGAATTGAGCTCAGAGCCTCACACATGCTAGGCAAGTGCTCTACCACTGAGCTTCACCCCCAGCCCTCTTCCCTTTCTTGTAAGAATATCAGGACTTTATGATTAACGCCCTCTTTTTATAATTTCACTTTAACCTATACTGCCTCTGTATAGGCCCTTCCTTCAAATACAGTCACATTGGGGTTCAGAGCTTTAACACATGAATTTCAGGAGTATAATTGCGCTCATCACATGGCATTATGTTAAACAGACACAGCAGTCTATTGAAAAACTTCCCAGTGGCAAAGCTGGAAAAATTCTGGCAACAAAATAGATAAACAGTAATGGATTATAAAAATCCATAATATAAATAAATGCTTGCATAAATCAATAAATGGAAAGAGAGAGCCAAATCCTTCATGCAGGTGAATTCCAAATAACTTAGGTGGATAGTCCACTCTCGTGGAGCGGGAGCCTAACTCCCCACTCCTGTGTGGGCTGTGCATAGTAACTTCCTTCCAAAATGCACAGTGTACCGAGAGAGAAAAAGAGCAACTTTCCAACGTAGGAATCTGACAAATGCTACCTCAGGTGACCTCAGCCAGGTGACCAAGGTCAGCTTCTACAGGGATAAATCATATTGCTAGTATAAGATGTTATAAATATCACCTCTATGGTTTTCCTTCCAGCAACACACAACCTGAGTCTTACCATAAGCAAAACTCAGATAATTCCAGTAGTGGATCAAAAATACCTGATCAGTATCTCTCAAAACTGTCAAGTCATCAAGAAGCAAGGAAAATCTGAGAAACTGCCACAGCCCAGGTGAGCTTCAGGAGACATGACTGCTAAACATAATGTGATATCTTGGCTGAGATCAGCTATAAGTTAAATTATATCTTCTCTCAAGTAAAATGGAACAAAATAACATAAAATGAATATTGAAGTCCTAACACTCAGTACTTCCGAATATGAACTTATTTGGGAATAAGGTCACGGCAATGTAATTAGTTAAGATGCAGTCACACGGGAGCAGGTAGACTCCTAATCCAATATGACTGGGGTCCAGATAACACGGCCATGTGAAGATATTTGAAGAATGCCACTTGGCAGTGAAGATAGGGGCAGGAATTATAGCGGTATGAGCTAAAAAGCAGCAAATATTGTCTTCAAAACATCAGAAACTGGAAAGAGAAAAGGAAAGATTGCTCTAAGACTTCAAAAGGAGCATCACCTAATGACTTCTAGGCTTCTAGCTTCCACAACAGTGAGATAATAAATTTCCAGTGTTTTAAGCCACCTAGTTTGTGGAATATTTTTAATGGGAGTCATAGGAAACTAATATAGGATGCTGGAACAGGCAGAAAAGCAAGGTAAAATAATAATAATAAGGAAATCTGAATAAACTGCAGACTATACTTAATTAAAATATACCACTATTGGTTCATTAGTTATAACAAATGTACCATAATGTAATGTAAGATGTTGTTAATGGGAAAACTCAGTGTGAGGTATCTAGAAACTTTATTATCTTCTCAATTTTTATAGCAATGTAAAACTGTTCTAAAAATAAGGTACTTTTTAAAAATAGACCTTTTTTATATTTCAGAAATTGCTGAACTAAAGTCTCTTAATTTCTCTAAGCTCTGACTTTAAAGCCATCTGCCTTCATGTAGTTTATATCAAATGCATCCTAATTTTAAGGAATCAGGAATGTCTCCACAAAAAGCTGTCCTAAAGGCACCATGCCTCCCAATTTAGTCTCATTTCCTTCTTCTACCCTCCTCACACTAGTCCTTGAATATTGCTGGAGTCTCTGGAATCTGTTATGTCTGAACTCCCTGCCCTCCTTTGATAGAGTAAATATCTATTTTTACCTTAAAATTGTAACTGGTATAAAGTTTGTAAAAAGGAAGTTCATCATGCTGGGAGAATGCACTGAGACAGAGAAACGTTAGAAGCCAGAATAAGACCAGCCCTGCCAGACTCCTTGCTGTTTCTGCAAAGTGCTGTGGTATCGCATTCCTCAGCGCCTTCCAACACCCTCTCAGAGGAGCTCACAAGTCTGTCTTCTCCCTTTCCATCTCTCAAGGGAGCTGCATTGCGTTTGATAGCTTACACTCAGCGTCTAACATGATGCCTAAGTGAACAGTTAGGGCGATTACAAAGAGATTGACCTCACTTTGACACCACTGCAAGTTCAGGCGGTGCCCAAAACCACCCTCAGGTTTCTTGAAGTTATTTTTTCTCTATATATTTTTTATTAGTACATGTTGGTAGTGCATAATGTTTACATTTCTTGTGGGGAATTGGTACATGTACATAATACATCTTGATTCCTTTTTTCTCCCTTTTCCCTTCCCTCCTTCCCCTCTCTGTCTATCTCTCAACCCTTTTCCCCCTTTTTCACTAGGAGGAAGCACATAACTCACTGAAAGTGATTATACTTACAGTTGGAGTTTAATACAGTTTAGAACAAACAAGGGGAAAAGAGGATAGGGCAGCATCCAGAAATACCAGCTGTGAGGTTTCTGTTGTCCTTTCTATAGATTGAAGGAAGACATGTGACTCTCCCAGGACCTATACTCATGGAGTGTGGGCCAACCATTGAGCCTTGTCTGGACCTGAGCATTCTTGGAGATCTACCACATAAGCATGACTGGTTGACTGACCGAATGACTGATCCGGTCCCCAGGTCACCTGACATCTCCTGACTTTATGCCCTCACTCCAAAGTACATTGTTCTGGCCTGGTAAGCCCCGCCCTTAGACTATCTGAATGTAGCCAGGCTCCCACTAAATCACATTATTGGACATCATAGTATAACTAGAACCCTGGAGCAAACAAAGATATCGATATTAGTTATAGGATTCCAAGGGCCCAGAGACTACTTCCCAGATGTCAAATGCAAAGACCAGGTCTTTCCTTTCGTCAAGATCAAATTCTGCTACACACTAACACACACAGGTTCTCTATAACTGTCAAATAAAGGAAGGAATGAGGTGTTGACTACAATGCTGTAATTGATAACTAGATGTGCCATCGCTTTAAAACCTCCTAAAGAGCTGCCTCTGTGTTTCCTCTATACAAGGCCTAGCACAGTGTCATCCAAAACTCATTAGCCCAACTCATGTTCACAGCAGCATTATTCACAATAGCCAAAAGGTGGTAACAACTCAAATGTCCCTCAACTGACAAATGGATAAACAAAATGCGAGATATATCACAATGGAATATATCTAACATATGGAATACTGGAAATTCCAACATATGCTACATGAATGACTAGTCCTTGAGAATATTATGCCAAGTGAAATAAGCCAGATCCTACTCACATTGGGTAGTTGAGTACTCAAGCCAATAAAGAGTAGGATGGTGTTTGTTGGTAACCAGGAAGGGGACAGTGGGGAGTTAATGTTTAATCGGTACAAAATTTCAGATTTGCAAGATTAAAAATTTCAGAGGTTGATGGTGGTGACAGTTCACAACAATGTCAAGATGCTTCAGGCCACTGGATCTTCTACTTACAAGTATTAGAGATGATAAATTTTATGCTTTATGTATTTTATCATAGTTTAAAATGTTTAAACAGAATGGCTGATTCATGAGCCCAACATAATGGTGATTTTCAATACTGTCCCTGTTTATGTAAACATCACTGAGTACTTATGGGGATGAGAAGAACTAATTTAATACTACTGGCAGATATCTCTGGAGACAACCGTGTTAAAGCTGCAAAGCTCAATACCCCCAAGAACCCCAGCACACACCAGACTCTCACCAGTCCCTGGACTCGAGGCAGTGTTCGTGCTCTCTATCGGCCTCCCTCTTCCCTGCTGCCGCCTAGGATAGAAACCTCAGCACCATCTCGTGTTGCCAGAGGGAAATGACTTTCAACACGCAAAGCCCATGATTCTGCCAAAGAAAACAGAAA
This sequence comes from Hystrix cristata, assembly GCA_004026905.1. NCBI lineage: Eukaryota > Metazoa > Chordata > Mammalia > Rodentia > Hystricidae > Hystrix > Hystrix cristata. Next base: position 71,766 of record PVJO010007329.1, read on the forward strand.
ACCATATTCAGTGTCTCTCACACCTTTCCTTCTCTGCGCAGTGTAAAGATTTTCTTCTTCAAAAATTCAAAGAGAACAAGCAAGACCATGAAAAAAGCAACTTATTAATAATTTGTAAACTTGCATTTTCCCTTTTTGCCACTTCTCCAAATATACAAATATTTTTTAATACAGCTACTAATAATTCTGCTGTCAGTTACATTGAAATTGTGAGAATGCTTGTGACAGATGGTTATAATATCCTATCAAGCCTGATAAACAAAACCTTTTCTTTGAAATAATACTGCATTATATTCTTCACTATTTCTGCCTCTGATTAAGAAGGCCTACAATCCGCCTGGACCCCATTCTCAAGCTGCATTGGAATTGCAGGTTTCAGCTAAGTAATGGTAATGAGTACAGCAACATGGAGATAAAGTGCTTAAAATTCTGTAGAAAAAATGGATCTCTGGCTCCATAGGATTGCTCATGAATGTGCTAACAATTCTATCAAAGGTCAAATTACTGTGTAGATAGTGATTTGTCTATAAAATAAAAAACATTCATTCACTTGTTATACAAATGCCTACAAATAATGGTACTAGATAAATCCTATATATGGAACTGAACCAGGCCTTTTAGGAGGCACTGGCAATATGGTAAAGGAGTTACGTATCCATCAGAGTCAGAATGCTTGAATTTGAGCTCTGGATAGCTATAATCACATGAATCTCCAAATCTATTTCTTCATCTATACAGTATGGAGAGTAACTACATGTTGAGAATTTCGAGTGTACTGAATGAGATAATGCATATAAAGTGTTTAGTACAATGGGCAGTGCACAATAAAGTACCCTAAGCATGCTAGATATTATTATAAAAGTATATAAAGCTCAACTCTTGCTCTCATGGTTTTGTTAAAGCATTCAACTTCCTTATTCCAAGAGATCAGGAATCGTCAGCAAAGCTGTTGACACTCATCACGCAGAACTGACACTCCGGTCTTCTGCCACCTTCTCTCTACTCTCCCTGTGGCTGGCTCGTGCATGTCTCCTCCTACAGATACAGGGTGCTTCTGCTTATCCACCTGCTCTGATGGTACCTCCTTCCTTCTTTTCCCAGCCTTTCCCCATTATGATGGGAACTGGAAGACACTGAGGAGTGCTGCTTTAATTCAAGGATTGGTGTAATGCTCTTCAGACCAAATCTGATCCAGGCCTGACTTTGTAAACAGTGTGGTTGGAACACAGCCACGCCTGTCCCCAAGTACGCTGTTTATGACTGCTTTTGCATCACGGTGGCCGAGTTCAGTAACTGTGCGCCTTAGTCACTTCCTCGTTTCTGGGACAAAGTACCTGACACCCACCGTTTAAGAGAAGAAAGGTTTATTTTGGCTCACAGTTTGTGGAGGTTTCAGTCCATAGTTGGCTGCTCCCAGGCAAGACGGATGGCAGAGGGGGATGGCAGGGGAGAAGCTGCTCTTGACATGGCGGTGGGGAAGCAAAGAGAGAGATCAAGGGAGGAATGAGGAAGGAAATATGTCCTTCCAGGTCACTCTCTGACTAGACCCCGCCTCCTAACAGCAAGTCAGCTAATACTATCCCCTAAATCCAATCACCTTTCAACAGCCCCACCTTTGAGCACATAAAGCTTTGAGGAGGACATCCAGACATAAACTGTAATGTTGTGACAGAGATGTGGTGGAGAGTCACAGAAAATGCTCACCAGTTCCTACCCTAGATCATGATGGTAACAATGATGAGAAAGCTAAGCCAGTTCTGCCATATATTGAGCACAATAACTCCTAAAAAACAGGAATGTCAACTCTGTACAATGTACAAAGACACTGTAGTCCAAAAATGTTAAGTCAAATAATAATAAGACCTAATAATTCATGGCAACAATTATGACCCCAAAGTCTGTACTCTTTTTTTATTATTATTATTTTAATGGTACATTTTAGATGTACATAGTAATAACATTCATCATAGGGGATTTGTATCTGTACATGGTATATCTTGTTGCTTCTTTTTTCCCATTCCCCTCCCCTCAGCCCCTCCTCCCTCCCTATTTACAAAAGATTTGTTTCCATTTTTTCCTTCCATTTCTTGTTTCTCTTGTCCTCTGTTCCGTTCCCCTTCCCTTGTTCCCTTTCCCATTTGGACATTTTCTTCCCTTTCCCAATATAATACATTTTAGTCTTTATTTACACTTCCGTTTCTCACACCAGAGAAACACCTGCAGTATTTAAACATGTGTGTCCGATTTATTTCACTTAAGAGTATGGTTTCAAGATGCATCCATTTACCTAGGAATATCTCAAGCTTATCATTCTTTATGGCAGAGTATTGTGTAAAAGAACCACATTTTCTTTTTCCATTCTGCTGTTGATGGGCATTTGGGCTGTTTCCAAGATTTAGCTATTACAAACTGTGCTGCTATAAACATGGGTGTGCATATATCACTGCAGTATGATGCTTTTAAATCTTTTGGGAAGATACCAAGAAGGGGAATAGCTGGGTCAAATGGAATCTCTAGTCCTACCTCCCTGAGGAATCTCCACACTGATTTCCATAGTGGTTGCACCAGTCTACATTCCCACCAACAGTAGAGAAGGGTTCCTTTTTCTCCACAGCCCCGCCAGCATTTGTTATTGGCTGATTTGTTGATAATAGCCATTCTTTGTGGAGTGAGGTGTAACCTCAGGGTTGTTTTAATTTGCATCTCTCGAATAACCAGTGATGTTGAACATTTTTTCATATGTCTATCTGCTGTTCCTACTTCTTCATCTGAGAAGTGTCTATTCATTTCAGCTACCCACTTTTGGATTGGGTATTTAAATTTGGGGGGTCTGATCTTTTTTAGTTCTTTGTATATTTGAGATGTTAGTGCCTTTGTCAGAGCGACAGCTGGCAAAAATTTTTTCCCATTCTGTGGGTTGTGTCTTTCCTCCCTTGGTAGTTTCTTTTGCTGTGCAAAAGCTTTTTAATTAGATCAGATCCCAGTTGTTGATTCTTTGTGATATTTCCTGGGTAACTGGGGATTTGTTCATAAAGTCTTTGCCTACACCTATGTCTTCAAGAGTTCTACCTATTCTATCTTCTAACAGATATAGTGTTTCTGTTTTGATATTTAGATCTTTGATCCACTTTGATTTTAGCTTAGTGGATGAGGAAAGATGTGGGTCTAATTTTAACCTTTGGCATGTGGAGAGCCAGTTTTTCCAGCACCGTTTATTAAAGAGGCTGTCTTTCAAAGTCTGTACTCTTAAACTCACCATTGTCCTGCCTCAGCCTCCCAGAAAGCTTCAGTTAACAAGCATGTGTGCTCCAATTTCTTAATTTTTCTTCCAGGTTTCTTCCTTTTACCAAGTGCCCATTTTTCTTCACTTAGGTTTGCTAGATAAAACAGAAGATATCAGTTAAATTTGGATTTGAAATTTAAAAAAAACTAATAATTTTTTAGTACAATGATGTCCCATACAATAACGGGGCCATACACAGGGTGTCCTGTATTTTTATTTGCTAACGCTGGCAACCTTACCCCCACCCATTTTTGTAGGAGGAGTAGCAGGGCATTTACCTGGCAGGCCTCGTGGGTTAGGAAAAGGATACATCAGAGGATCGTGTGCCGGAGCAGCTGGGCAAGATGCCTTACTACACTTCACCTCCACGAAGCAGACACACGGGGCCCACTCTTGGGTTTCACCCAGTGAAATATATGTGAATAGCATTGAGTCTGGTGAAGTAGATTTTTTGTTTTTTCTCCAAGTAAAATTTGTTCATTCATTTTAGTTATTCTGAGAGTTCAAATTCTAAAAGAAAAAAAAAAAGTTCCTCAATGCGCCTTTAGCACAGAACTGTCAGATTTTTTTCCTTCTATTTCCTTTCCCTGGATCTGACTGAGGAATTCAAATGACCATTAACCTTAATGTAATCATGAAGTATGTAAAATCCTCTCCTGATTTATTAGTTCCATAGGGAAAAAAAATCAAATTCAACAGATTAGGTTGCTATAAAATGAAGTATAGATAATGTATATATCTCTAAAGTGCTCCTCGATGAATTTTAATAATTCCTCATCAGTTGTATTATCTGCTTACAAGTTCTAGCCTGTTTCTAAGTCTATAATCACATTTGATAGTAATAAATAAGCGCTCATTCAAAAAATCCTTGAATAGTGGATTTTTGACCCCTTTGTCCACTCGGTAAATATCAGATCCTTCGTATTCTAAGATATCTTTAGGGAGTGGGATGTTACGGTTGGAGTTCATGCAGTTTTTCATCTCTTACATTATTAGAGAATAAGAGCAAGTGGAATAGCGTGTGGAAAGGAAAGAAACTGTGCCAGCCTATCCCGGGAAACAGCTCGGAGCCGCGCCATCCACCTCTTAGTCCTCACTTAGACTCTGCCTCTGTGCTTTTAGCAAATAGTCACTAAAGCCTCTCAGCGTTTCTTAAAAATGCAGAAAGGAGAGAATAACATATTTCTTGTCTCCAGGAGATGGTCTATGTCAGAATATGTGCATAGAAAGCTTCAGTCCACAAAAGTGTTTATTTCTCATGAATTTATTTAACCAAACACTGAGCAAAATTTCTGTATCAAAAACCAAGTTCATAAGACCCCCCCACACTCTATTGTTGCCTATTATTCTTAATATTTCAGGGGGAAAAAAAACAAAAGAAAAATAAAACTGAGAAAAGGAAAAAGATTGACTATTAGAAATTTTAAAAAAAAATGAATCACCACAGTAAAGGGAAAAGCTTAGACCCAAGGGGATTTTTATTTAAAATTTCAATGGAGCGTGTTGGTTCAAATAAATAAAATCACATACATATGAGTCACTTTGCTGAAGACTTTTCCAAGTGAGGGTTGTCAATAGGATTTAGACCGTCAAACAAGTATTGAGTTTGAATTCTAATGTGTGACCATAAGAAACAAATGTAGAACATTTACAAAATTCTTCTCCCCAAGTAATATTCCCCAATTCACCTCAGCATCCCAAATGAAAACTGATTGACTGTTCTGCTACAGATTAAGGTCTTTCAAGTGGTCTTAGATCCCAAACGCTTGAGTCAATTAAAGTGCCCGGCTCTCCTTCCGCCCACAAAAGAGAACATCAGTCTGATGGCTACCACCTGTCTGCCTGGACTACGCTTTCCATGCACCTGTTGTTCACCGTAGAAAAAAAGACTCACTAATGTATCACCCTGTCTAAACGGAAAAGAGGCTGAAAACCATTCTCGGCTACTAATAAATGTGGGGCCACAAACAGAAGAGGAGGCTTACAAAGAAAAATGAAAAAAAAAAAAAACACCCACACATAACACAACACTGGCTGTACTACATTGGAAAACAACTTGGAACTTAACAGATGCAATTAAAGGCAGAAAAGACTGTGGCAAGAATGGGGAAGTCTTCACCTTCCCAGATTCTGTGGCTTTGAGAGCATGAGGAACAGATTCGCAAGCTCCTACATCTCTCTTCATCTGTCCTACAGCCTGCAATAACACATACATGCCTTTGAAATAAATGCCCTATCTCTCATGCCTTGCTCTAAGTTCTGTGCCTGTCTCTGAAGAAGTTAGACATAGATGCACAGTCAACCATTATTTTAGAATGCAGAAATTTAGTAAGAATCATCCTGTGAAACCCCAAAGGCATTAAACGGGTACAATGAAATTGGATGGGGATGCGCAAGCAGAACGTCCAGAGCCACACAGGGGAACCTAAACTGTCGGGGCTCTGGACAGCAGCACTGGTGTGTGGAGGAAGGGAGGTGCCACAGTGGAAATCAGGAGAGATGGACAAGGACGCATTTGGTCTTTTCCTGCTTAGCTGGGAGGAGAAAGGGGTCAACATGAAATGGGAGTTTGCTTTATCTACAAAACCGCCCTGACCCTCCTATAGCTTTCCGTCTTCATCCTTTTGAAGTCACCCAAATGTTAGGGAGATCCCTGGGAGAGAGAGAGCAGAGAAGACTATGGTTAAGCCTGGAACTAGGTACCTTGGAGAGCTAATAATTTGCAAGTTTTAAACCAGTATCCTAGAAATACTTGCTTAATTTAAAAGGCTGTGTACTAGAGGAGTAACTGAGAGAGAGACATGTAGAGAGGCCTCAGTTTCCTTTATTTTCCTGAGCTATTCAGCTCTTGCCACAACCGTGGTGGTGAGTTCAGCTCATCACCTCTGCCATTCCCTGGTCTGTCATCCAACATCAAAAATGATTATAAAATTCTAGCACTAAGAAACAAAAATTGGAGCTGAAGATCTTGGGTGCTTACTTTCATCCACTGACCACATGACTAGAACTATCAGTCTTATCTTTGTAGGGGGTTTTGCTATTTTTACTCGAAGAATCTCTTTTTGGTAATGACAAATGTGTTGTTTAAAAAGGCCTGGTTTTTCTTAGTACCCAAAGGTTTTTAAATTGTCTTATACCTGGTTAAATTCAGATTTTTTGAAACTTCATTTTTGGTTTTTAATAAAATTTTAAATTTGATTATGTCAAAGAAAGAAAAAGGTCAGCAGACTGCAAGCATCTATTAATGAAGGCTTAAATAAAGAAAGAGGGACTGACTTTTCGTGCTTTCCCATTTCCGCTGGACTCTTGGGCCTTGAGTAAGCCCGAGTGATAACCCTGAGTAGAGAACAATGGCCAGTTCTAAATGCATCCCAGCAACTAAATCCTCATGTCAGCATGCTCCTCTTGGCACTAACACACACACTTGGAAAAGGCAGGTTTAAACTCATGCTAATGTCAGACATACCAGTAAACTAGCAGCCACTTCTATTTCCCGCATCTCTCAGGTCATTTGGTGGCTCTACAAATGGCTCTTAGAGAAGTGTAGAGGGCCCAGAATGGGCTTTACAATGGGTTCTCCTTAAACAAACCTCAGCACCCAGCAGTGTGAACATGTAGAGTTCCCAACATAGATGTTTATGAGGTAGGACATACACCACAGGACACTCCAAAGTCGCTTTTGGAGGGAATGTAATTTGGAATAAATACAACACGAGGTAGGCATTATAGGACAGCTTAGTCTGTTAACCAAAACTCTCTCAGATACACGTTGTGGTGGGCTTATTATTGTGGTCAGCTTGCGAAGGAATGCCCAGCTGAACTGAGTTGGTGTGGTTCCGGGTGTAGAGGATCCACCTGAGGATTGTTGCCAACACAACATGGAGGAACAGGAGCAGAAGACTGTAGCTGGCTGTTTCCCAGGAGAAGCTCTGTTGTAACTGGTTTTCCCGAAGGGAATTTGGCTGTTCTCGTTGCAGAAGGAGCTCGGGGCCTTGCTGTCATCGGGGACGGCTGCTGTTCGCTTCAGGGGAGCTCTGGTCTTCGTCTCTGCTGTAAGCATCATATCCTGGTTCCAGCGTAGATCTCTTTGACCTTTTAGTGCAGACATGGATGTACACCAGATGGTGCCATGGGCTGCCAGTCCTTGACTGGATCTTTCAGGTCTCCAATACCTAGATAGATGTTCTATACTCTTCCTGCATTTGGCTTATGTGTGTGTGAATGTTGTAACTTGTACTTGTCCTATTTTAAATCTGCTGTCTTGCAAACCATTGACTCTAGAAAAGTAACTAACACACACATATAAAAAACAATAAGTAGTCAGGCGTTGTGACATGTGCCTATAATCCTAGCATGCAGAAGGCTGAGGTAGGAAGATTCCCCTACAAGTTCAATGGTGGCCTGAACTACATAGTGAGACCCTATCTCAAAAAAACAACAAAAAAGTGATTCTCATAATAGTAACCCAGAGAAATCATAAACTACTGAACTATCTTCTGAATCTTCAAATAAGAACAATGTGCAGTGTAGTTTTAGTTGCTGTTTTAATATATTTGGAAACTCATATTCCACTTATTTATAATATATAATGACAATATTTTGTTAACTAGAATATCTGGTAGTTATCCTATATAAATAAAATTTTGATTAAGAGAGAATTGACTGATCCCTGATTCCCCATATGGGAAAAGGAGATGAAATTTACAGAAGTCTGTAAGTTTATCTCTGATGGTGGAGAAAATTGCAGCTGTGTAAGTCTGTTGGAGAAATTTGTAGGGAAGGAAGATGTTTTCATAGTAGAACATTGTTATATCTTTACTAGGCACTGTTTCCAGTTTTCCTTTAGTCATGACTTTAAAAAAAAAAAGTGAACTAGTAATGAATTGACTATTAAATTAATTTTACTAGCTCAGACACTTTCCTGAAAATTGTGCTCCACAAAACTCTGTCTCCTTATTTCTTAACCCAAAATTCAGATTTTAAATCATATAACCTGGCAGATTCTCTGACTAGGGAGTCATTGAACTAAGTCAGACAATTAACCATGAGAAATGAAATTGTAGATACTGATTAAAAAGCGAATGGAAAGTTGGCTGGGGAGTCATGGCAGCCCGTGCAAATGAGGTTATGAGAGAATGGAAACTATGAGCATGTAGACACTCTCCTGCTGGGATTATAAAATTAGTTAAACTGCAATTCAACTATGCAGAGAAAATGTGTAATTGTTTTGATCTTCTCCAGGAGCCCCCACCCACTAGGTAACAAAAAGAACAAGATTAAACTCCTTAAAGTGGGCATGGTAGTGCACACCTGTAATCCCAGCACTCTGGAGGCTGAGGCAGGAGGATAGCCAATGTTTGAGGCCAGCCTGGACTACATAGTGAATTCAAGGACAGCCTGCGCTGTATAGCAAGGCACTGTCTCAGAAACCCCAAAATAAATAACACCTTAGCCCAGTTCTTAGTTTGAAACTAGAATTTTAATATTCTTTTGGGTATGATTATGAAATTTTTTAGAATTTCTTTTTCTTTTTGGTCTGTTTCAACGTGGCATTTGGGACTATAGGGCTAATGGGGTTTACGTGATGTGGATTTGAGGGGAATGAGGTCTACAAGTCAATTAATATATTTTGTCTCTTCTAGTCTCTATAGCCATGGCTTTGAACACCTGGTCACTACTGGGCCCACTGACACAGCTACAAGGGTGTCCCTTGATCTGGCATTGGGCAGCTGGGACAGTGGCAGGTGGCCTCCCAGCTCAGAGAATCTCACTCCATTTGGCCGACTGTAAAGATCTCTCCTAAAGGTCAGTGGCTTCCATTCCTTTGAGCATTGAGACCCCAGTGCTGAGAAATAGAGCTCCCCAAACTTTGTTTCCTCTATGCTGAATCAACACCAAAAGCGGAGTAGAGAAACTAAAGCACCAGGAAGTGTTTCTGTTCTACCACACAGCACCACCACATTTACTTTGATGCATTGTCCTGGAGGCCGCGGGAAGCACCTGGGACCTGAACACCCCCCAGAACCCCAGCACGCAGCGAATCCTTCCTGCTCCTGAAGTGTCCCACAGTTCCTGGGTGTGCCTCGTGCTGCTCCCTGCCCTTGAAGTCTGGCCTTGAGGTGCCAGTGGGAGATCAGGGCATGGGACTCCTTCCATGCTGCCTGTCTCCTTTTTTCACAGATCTTCAGGCTAGAAAGGACATCATTTCTGTTTTCTCCACTTGCAAGGTAGCATCATCCTTCCACTATCACTAGCTAAACCGTGTGATTTAGCCCTGTTAGATAGAGAGAACATCGTCCTTGCACCCCAGAAAAAAAATCCTGTCATCTGATTCATCCACATTAGTTCCTGGAATTCTAAAAAGGATTTAGAAAATCCTCTCTCTCTCCCTCTCTCTTCTCTCTCTCTTCCAAGCCTGATTTTCAAAACTGTTGTTTTCTCATAGGACGAGAGATTTCAGGGTTTAGCCTTAGAGGTGGAAGCTACAAAGAATATGATCTAAGAGGTATAAGAAAACAGATCATCTTAATACCTACAAGATATTATCCTCAGTACGTTATAGAAAAGAGAGTTGGGTCAGAGGGGGAGAATGGAGATGCAGGCATGGAGCAATGTAGGCCGTGACTAATGGAGCACAGAAATGAAGCACACTCCTGACGAGAGCCAGCTGGGCATAGAAGACACCCCAGTTCCACTCTCCCTCAGGACTCCGTTTGGTGGTTTGTGTGTTTAACTTTTCCCGAGTTTCTATGTTTGTGTAACAATGTTGAATTACTTCATTTAACTTTTTTTTTTTATTTTAAACCAAGGACATGTATTGGTACATTCCACATACAATGGTCACATTCATTACATTTATTCTGTACCTATACATGATGTATCTTGGTTCTCTCCCCTCTCCCCCGCCCCTCCCCTCTGCTCCCTCCCTCCCTATTTACAGCAGGTTCATTCATCATTTTCCATATTTTCCCATTCCCCTCTCTCCCCTGTTGCCTTTCTGCTTTTCCCCTTCTTTCCTTCTAGTACCCCTCTCCTCTGCATATCATCCTCCTTTTATATAATATCTATTATACCTCTTTGTCCTTATTTACAGTTATGGTTTCTCATATCAGAGAAACAATTCGATGTGTGCTCATGAGTGTCCGATTTATTTCACTTAAGAGTATGTTCTCAAGGAACATCCATTTATATATGAATGACTCTAGTTTGTCCTTTTTTATGGCAGTGTAGTACTCCATTGTGTAGAAAAACCACATGTTCTTCAGCCATTCGTTGGTTGTTGGGCATTTAGGTTGTTTCCAAGACTTAGCTATTACAAATTGTGTGGCTGTGAACATGGTGGTGCATACGTCCTTGTGGTATGACGATTTTAATTCTTCTGGGAAGATCCCCAGTAGGGGAATAGCTGGGTCAAATGGAACCTCCAGTTGTAGTTTTTTGAGGAATCTCCATATTGATTTCCACAGTGGCTGGACCAGTCTACATTCCCACCAACAGTGGAGGAGTGTTCCTTTTTCCCCACAGC